>PVJO010012972.1:0-53510 GCA_004026905.1 Hystrix cristata | reverse complement strand
AAAATGTGTACTGGGCCTAAAAGGCACAGTATGGGTTACCACAAAAAGGCATGATAGCCTTGCTGGGTATGCAGGTCTTCCACCGGAGGGAAAGGGGAGAGCTCTTTCCCTGGTGGCGTGGGGTGGGGTGTGGGGAGGGTGATACAACAACATGGGACCTTGCTTTGGGTGGAGTTCCCTTGAAAATTTTGGAGAACTCCCTACTATCTTTGTGAGAGGGGTGGTGCTTGAAATTGGCGCCTCAGATTGACATCAGGTCCAGACCACTCCCCTGGTGCTGACATCGGGTCTGAGCCACTCCTTCACGTCATGTTCCCTTGCCAGCCAGATGTAGCCATGCCCTATTCCTACCCTATTACCATGCCAGGTTCTCTTTAGTTCTGTTTTTTCTCTTTAGTTTTAAGATGTAGGAGAGTTAAGAAGGCTGAGGCAGGAGGATCTGAAATTTAAATTCCTGCCTGGGCAATTTATCAAGATCCTTTTTCAAAATAAAAAAAAAAAAGACCTGGGATGTCTGTTAGTGTTAGAATACCCTTTTGTTCAGTTCCTAGTACTGCAAAAGAAAAGACAAGAAAAGAAAGAGTCCTTTGTGCCATCTTTCCTTGAAGTCATTTTTGTTTTGACTTTCAGGACCTTCCTGCACATGCTGGGCAAGCATTCTACCAGCTGAGAAACATTCTCAGTCTTGTGCTAATCATTTTTATTTCTCTTAAACTTTTTTTCATTTTTTCATTTTTTTTTTATTTTAATGGTACATTTTAGATGTACATAGTGATATAACACTCATCATAGGGGATTTGTACCTGTACATGATATATCTTGTTGCTTCTTTTTTTACCCATTCCCCTCCCCTCCCTTCACCTCCTCCCTCCTTATTTTCAAAAGCTTTGTTTCCATTTTTTCCTTCCATTTCTTATTTCTCTTGTCCTGCTGCTCCTTTCCCTCTCCCTCTCCTTTGTTCCCTTTCCCATTTGGACATTTTCTTCCCTTTCCCAATATATCTCTTAAACTTTTTTGTTTTCGTTTTTTTGAGATAGGGTTATAGTTCAGAATAGCTTCCACCTCATGGCAATCATCCTGCCTCAGCCTCCTCAATCCTGGGATTATAGGCGTGTGCCACCACGCCTGACTGTGCTAGTCATTTTTAATAATGAAAATTGAAATAAGTGCATATTAAAATAGAGCGAGGAGGGGGTTTGGGTTGGGGAATATTGCTTTGTATTCTGATGTCAGGCAGGACATACCTGTCACGTTCCTGGGTCTGCTGAGCCCCTTAAAAAGTAAATGAAGCCAGGCGTGGTGGCACATGCCGGTAATCCCAGCACTTGGGAGGTTGAGGCAGGAGGATCGCTGGGAGTTTGAGGCCAGCCTAGGCGACATAGTGAGGTCAAGACCAGCCTGAATGACATAGCAAGACCCTGTCTCAAAAAACCAAAAAAATTTAAAAAATAAAATAAAAATGTTTGTAAAATACCTAAAATAGTCTCACCATATACGTGCCATGCATTAAGAACATTGCTGTCTTTAGGCATTTGGCATAGAGGTTGTTGGGGCCAATCCAAGTGGACGGGAGCCATTTCTGTGTGGAGCATAGTTGGAAAGCAAAAAAGAATTGAGTTCCTTGCCCCTCTGTGGGGTATCCCCAGCTTAAACCATAGGCATAACTTGATGCTTATAGTGAATTTCTCCTGCATGTTTTAGAAACTCCAATAGCAAAAACGATCGAAGGAACCGGAAGTTTAAGGAAGCTGAGCGGCTCTTCAGTAAATCTTCAGTTACGTCGGCAGCTGTAAGTGGTGTGGTGTGGGGGCATCTTTCTGTGGGCTGTTGTTGAGGAATGTGTTTTCCTTTCCCTTCCTTCCTTCCTATCTGGGAATGGTCTCCTGAGGGCTGCGGTCACTTTTCTATTAACCGGTGGCTTTTCTTTTAGGCAGTAAGTGCATTGGCAGGAGTTCAGGACCAGCTCATTGAGAAGAGTAAGTTCATGTTTTTCCTTTGCTTGTCAGTTTATATTGAAGTTACCACAGTCCCTAAGTTTAACTTCATGTGTATCTGAGGACTGCATCTCTGTGCTCTCTCCTTGTGTTTCTAGAAGTTGGGAAGCCTTTTGGGCATCCCTAATCCTTCCTTTCTTTTGAGGAAGAAATTTCCATGCCCTTCCTTTCTGTCCTGTCATAAGAAGGTAGCTTTAGCTGCTCACACACACAAAGCTTTGTCTTTGATCCTGCTAAGTCTTAATTTAGGGAAGTTTTTTTTTTTTTTTCTTTTCTTCCTTTTGGTCCTGGGGACCAAACTCAAGGTGAGTGCTCTAATCACTGAGCTAAATCCCCAGCCCTGGGAAGTGTTCTTTTTTTTAAACAAAAAAATTTTTATGGAAAATTTCAAACTTGCCTAAAAAATCCCCAGTGTTCAGGGAATTTCAAGTATGTACCTGTGTGTTCTTAAATATAAAATGGAGAGTAGATAGCCTTTACTTTGTGAACAAATTATGTCATTTCTATATGTAAGCCAAATGGTGGAATTCTTTTATAATGTCTAGTAGTTGGATCTAGGTCTGTATGTTTGTCTTCTTTCCCTTCCTCCCTCCCCTGCTTCCTTCCTTCCCTCCTTCTGTCCCATCCTGTCCCATCCTTTCCCTTCCCTTCTCTTTTCTTTCCTTCTTTTTCCTTCCCTGTTTCTCTGCTTCTCTTTTTCCCTCCTTCCCACCCTCCCTTCCTTTTTTTTTCCTGTGGTACCAGGGATTGAACTCAGGGCCTTTGCGCTGAGCTATGTCTCTACTCTCCTTTTTTAAATTTTAAAACAGGGTATCTCTCAGTTGTCCACGCTAGGCGTGAATTTGCAGTCTTCTTGCTTCAGCCTCCCAGAGTGCTGAGCTTAGAGGTGAGCACCACTGTGCCCAGTTGCGTTTGTCTTTGAGGCAGACTGTGTGCTGTGTTAGATGTCCTCTCAGGATTTGGACCACTTTGGAATACAAGCTGTTTTTGGTACTGCAGCTGTGTCCTTTCCAATGCCACGTCTTGTGGGATCTTTAGTTCTTTACATTGTGGCAGAGGTTTGAGGAAAAGGAATTTAGGTCCCTAAACTCTTTTCTGATCTTCAGTACTGTCTTTCATTAAGACATTTCCACTCAGGCATTCAAACTCCAACATTTTGTCTGAAAGAGAACTGTTCTATATCCTTCAAACTGTTGAAATTTTCAACTGTTCAAAATTTCAAACCATTCTATTTCCTTTTAAAATGCTCAATTTTTTTGTTATGGTACTTGTGTTCTCTTTTCAGAACTCTGTAGGCATCTTTGACTCCTTTCTCTTTCTTTGATATTGGGGATCGAACTCAGGGCCTTTCACATGCTGAGCACGTGCTCTACCACTGAGCTAAATCCCCCATCCCATCTTTGACTCCTTTCTGGGAGCTTCATCCATCATACCGTGGCCGTTTGATTTTTTTTTTCTTTACTAAGATTCTCAGTTAAATCTTCTTTCTTTTTTTTTTTCCCCAGTTAATTTCACTTTTAGAATGCAGACCTGTATCTCCTTTGTAGAATAACAAGACAGGTTCAGGAGCTTCTGGACCTCTTCCCTTTGAGTGAGACAGAGCACGTCCGCCTGCTCAGTCTTCACAAGAGCCTGTAATCCTGCCCTGGCTTAACTGGTAATTGGGTAGGTGGCTCTTTACCTGTTCATTCACACAGGCACTTGTCGGGAGAAGACCCTTAACATCACTGCTTTCAGAAATTGACGCAAACACTTACACGTTGAAGGTTTTCTGAAATACGTGCAGCCCACCTGTGCCACACCTACCCAGGATTGAGCCACACACCTGGAATGCACTAGAATTGGTGTTTCTTGGATTTTCCCATAAAGCTATTTTTGCTGAGTCATACTTTGGTCCTCCAAAATATGTCACCGTATATTGTAAGCATACGTTGCAGATGTTTATTGTCACTACTAATCCGTTATTCTAGGAACAGTTTTTCCTGAAGAACTATTTGTTTTTCACTGAAAATCTTGTTCGACAGTTTCTCTCTTCGTGTGGTTGCTAAAATGTTTAAAGTGAAATGTGTGGTTCGCCCGAGGAAGGAAATAGGAATGTGTCATATGCATTTTGGGAATGAATCTTAGTATTGTTTCCTTTCTATTTTGTACTGCTTTAACTCATCTAAATTTTATTTTATTAGATTTCATTATAGGAATCTTGGTAGGCTGCCTTGCATTCTTCACAGAATAAAGCAGATGCAGAGAATTTCATAAATACTAGCTTTCATTTATTCAGATTGTCAGAGCTTTGTACAGCGATTCTGTTGCTTTTGTCCCACCCCTCACCATTACCACTCCCTACTGCTTTCATCCCTGCTGGTCCTGGGGTTCCAGCCCGTGGCCTTGTACGTGCTTGGCAAGGGCTGTGCCACTGAGCTGTAACCCTGGCCCCAGGGCTTTTCTAAAATTTTTATTTTAATCTTGATATTCTGCATTTGACTACAGTGTGCTCAAGCATGAATTTCTTTTTATTTATCTTACTTAGGTTTCATTGGAATTTATCTGTCCATTATGGTACTGGGGATTAAAAGCAGGGCCTTCACAATGAACTACATCTCCAGCTCTTTAAAAAAATGTATTTTAGGTTGGGGATTTAGCTCAAGTGGTAGAGCACCTGCCCAGCAAGTGCAAGGCCCTGAGTTCGATCCCCAGCATCCCCCCAAAAATGTATTTTATTTGTTTATTTTTGAGATGGGGTCGCGTTGTGTAGTCTAGGCTGGCCTTGAACTCGTTCCATAGTCCAGGCTGGCCTCGAATTCACGGTGATGAATTCGACTGCCTCAGACTCCCGAGTGCTAAGATTACAGACGTGCGCCTCCAAGCCCAATTTAAAGTTTTCTGTCTTTGTTGCTAGGCATGGTGGCATCACTGTAAGTGGGGGATCACCATGAGATCGAGGCCAGCCTGGACTACACAGTGAGTTCAAGGCTAGCCTGAACTATGTAGAGAGACCCTGTCTCAACCCCTACCTGCAATTTTCTTGGTTTTTTTTTAACTATTGAGAGGGTCTGGCTAAGTTACCCAGGCTGGGGTTAAGTTTATGATGTTCCTTAATTTCTGACAGACAAGCCTGGTAGAATGAGTTCTGTGTCTATAGTGCCTTTGATCTTTGATGAGAATAAATACTCTTTTCTTTTAGAATTTTGCCTTGCATCTTCTTAGATTTCAATAATTGTAGAGTTTTGCACTTTGGGCATTTTGTTTTTAAACCATTCTGAAAATTTTCTTCAAAAATGCATTACTTTCTGCTTCATCTGGCTTCATGTGTACTCAGTCTAGAAAGAGTGTTTTGCATGGTCCCCAAAGAGGAATGTTATGCAAATTTGTGAAGCATTGTATATTTTTGTAAAAAGGGTAAAGTAAAAGAAAAAGAGAACAGGCAGATTTTTATCTAATTTCCTTTAAAGGATCAGCAATCTGCGTTGTTTGTTTTATTGGCTTCTCTGAAACCTTCATGGAACCAAATCTCTCTAAATATTTATGTCATTCCAGTGGGTAAGTGTTGTTCTGGGTATCTTCCCTTCCTCCTTTAAACCTTTCGTGCTGATCACGAGTAGCTGCCTTTAATACCCTTTCTTTCTTATCTACCTGCCTATCTGTCTATTTATTTATTTATTTGGTTTTTTGAGACAAGGTCTCACTTTGTAGTTCAGGCTGGTCTTCAACTCACTAGCCCAGGCTGGGCTTGATCTCCCAGTGATCCTCCTCCCTCAGCTTCCTGAGTGCTGGAATTACAGGCATGCACCACCACACCTAGTTCAGCCTTCTTTTCTTTTAATAAATTGCCTTCCTTGGATGTGGATTTATCAAATTAATCGATATCTGATCATCTTTTAAAAAAATGAGTTGCTTGTTCTAATATCTTTGAGAAACAAACTTTGTGTCTTTCATAATAGTAGCATCATTTATTTACATGGTTGACTTGCTGCTGTACTTGGAGAAGATATAGCCTGCTGCTTTTATGAGCTCAGGAGGATTTTTGTTTTGTTTTTGTAAGTGCTCTACCACTGAGCTGTGCCCTCAGCCCTTTTTAAGATAGCCCCCTCTTCTATCTCTGTTTCTGTCTCTCAATCTGTCAGTCTCTGTCTCTGTCTGTCTCTGTCTGTCTCTGTCTCTCTGTCTCTCTGTCTCTCTGTCTCTGTCTCTGTCTCTCTTGTGGTACTAGGGATTGATTCCAAGCATTTTCTACCATGGAGCTACATCTACATCCCCAGCCACTTCAATTTTTTTATTTTGAGACAGGGTCTCACCAAATTGCCCAGACTGAGCTCCACTTTGCAATCCTCCAGCCTCAGTCTCTGGAGCAGCTAGGTGCAATGAGGTGGTGTATGCTGCTACACCGAACTTCACTTTGTATTTTAATAGTATTTAGTCTCCTTGGCTCCCTACCCTTTTCATATGCCACTTCCAGCCTAGTAATTCTAAAACACAGTTCTGTAGAGAAAATTCGTCATATTTTTGTGTCATTCCTCTATTCAGAAAGCCCTGATAGCTTCCCTTGTTTCTTTTCCATACTGCAAACAGTCTTTGCTCTGCTTAGAATGTAACCTGTGCCTTTCTAGATCTCAAGGCTTTGGAAATGTAGAAGCTTAATAGGTTTCAGGGTCTGAGCCAGTACCTTATTTTCATTACCTTCTTTAATCCTTAGAGTTGCCCCTTGAGGGTAGGTATAGATTGCAAGCTCTGAGAGACAGGAAGATTGCTGTAGCCCGTGTACAGCTGATGCTGCCCCCATAAGAGATACTCAAAAATGTTTGCCACATGAGAGAGAATTCGTTTTCTGCTATTGGAGAAACAGGCTCAAGAAGTTGGGCACAAATCATTTCACTCAAGTGTGACCTCAATGGTTCTGTCTTCCTAGTAAAATCTCTTAGTTTGACATTTTGTCCTGTGACTTGCCTCTCCATGTAGCTTTCATTTCTCAGGCTGTCTGTGTAAGAGATACTGTATGAGTCATTTGTCCCCAAATATACCTTATGTTTTCTCACTCTTGCACCTTGGCTTGTGCTTTTTTTTTTTTTTTTTGTTCTTATTTTGGCTTCTCCTTTTTCAAAGTTTTGTTTATTTTTTATTTTTTAAATTTTTAGAATTTTTTTGCAGTCCTGGGGATCAAACCCAGGGCACTCATGCTAGGCAAGCATTCTACTACTGAGCTGCATCTCCAGGCCTGAGTCCAGTTTTAATTCATCCCCTCAATGAAGCTTGTGCTGAGTAATAATCCAGTCTGTCTGTCTCTCGTGGTTCTTAATGCCCACATTGGTCCTCTGGGACATCTGTCGTTGCCTCGAACATTACTTCAAAAAAGTGACACAGTTGATTCTTCTTCATAGTGTCTGATCGGATTGATACTGCTCTGAAGTGTTGGTGTGGAGTGCAACTGACCCCTCCGTTTATTCGGGACTCCCTCGTAGCTGTTCCCCAATAACAGCTGGGTTCGCCTGTCCTTGTCTCTCAGTAGAACTTCTGCATAGACCAAATTTGCTGTATCTGACTTACCTTTTTTGTTGAGACAGAGTCTAGCTAAGATCTCCAGACTGGACTTAAATGTTCTGATACTCCTGCCTCCGTCTCTCAGAGTGCTGAGGTACAGGCATGCTGCACCATGCCTGGCTGTGTCCCACATTTAGCGATTCTGTCTCTGACCCTGTGTCTGGCCCCTGCTTAGTTTGTTCTTTGTTCAGTCATCCTGCGATTCAAAGCTTTGTGGCCTCAGACCCTGTTAACCAACCTTTCTTCTCCCCAGCCAGTACTTCCACCATTTGCATTTTTAGAACTTGCTTTTTTTTTTAAAACCTACGTGGAATCACCTGGGTATGGTAAAGCAGGGCTGTCTTGACCATACATCTGTTTCTCAGGTTCATCTTTTTGTATTTCATTATAGAGTATTTTAAACTAGAAAAGTAATTCATTCTTACTGTGATAATTTATTCACACATGAATATAAAATAAGTTGATTACTGCCTGTTATACTTTAATCCCAACTTTTTGAGGTAACCCACATTAATAGGTTGGTGTTATCCTAACACGTTTCTGGATAGCTTATTGGTCATTGCATATTTTCTTTGGAGACATGCCTATTCACATCCTTTGCTCACATTTATTTATTTATTTATTTGGGTTTTTTTGTGGTGCTGAGGATCAAACTCAGGGCCTTGTGCTTGCAAGGCAAGCACTCTAACCACTGAGCTAAATCTCCCGCCCCTGTTTTTTTAGATGAGTTGTGATGTGTTGCCCAGGCTGACCTTGAATCCATGGGGTCAAGTGCTTCTTTTGTCCTAGTCTCTTGAGTAGCTGGGACTTCAGGCATGTGCCACTATGCTAGATTTCTTGATGACTTCTAAATTTGGCCTTGGAAACTGTTACTGAGTTCTAGGAGTTGTTTTTGTATGGGATATGCATCCCTTATAATATCAGATACTGTGTATTATGTGAAAATCTCTCATCTCATCCCGTGAGTTGTCTTTTCACTTCCTTGGTGGTATTGTTTTTGGCTCAGAAGTTTTTATATGAATAATATAATACAGTGTACATATTTTTTTCTTTTGTTACATTTACTTTTGTGGTCATATCTGAGAAACCATTGCCTTCCTTAATGGATTCAAAATGTTTTAGTTTTAATTCTTTTATTTGGGTCTATGATCCATTTGAGTTAGTTTTTATGTGTGGTATGAGGTAGGGGATCAAACTTCATTCTTTTTTGTGTGAATATCCAGGTGTCCGGTACCATTTGTTAAAAAAAAATAAATAAAAAAGATTCTTCATTGAATTGTCTGGTTAGCCTTGTCAGAAATCAGTTGACCATAAATGTAAGGGTTTCTATCTGGACTCTAAATTCTGTTCCCTTGATCTATATGTTTATTCTTATGCCAGTGCCACACATTGTTGATTACTGTAGCTTGGTGTAGTAAGTTTTAAAATTCTTGTTTTGTTTTCGGCAGTACTAGGAATTGAACCCAGGGCCTTTGTACTGAGCTACATCCCTAGCCTGTTGTTATTTTGAGACAGAGTCTCCCTAAATTGCCCAGGCCAGGCTCAAACCGGTAGTCCTCCTGCTTCAGCCTCGTAGAGTGCTGGGATTATAGGTGTGCTGCCACACCCAGCTCTATTGGTAATTTTTATGTGAAATCCATTTTCTTAAACTTCAGAAGTGTCAGGATACTCTTTTTAGCTTCATAACTCTAGAGCTCCCTCTTCTGTGGTTTTCATGAAATGTATTAAAAATACAATTTCATGGTTTCTGAGATGTGGCCGTTCTTTTCTGCATTAAAACATTTTTTTGTTCATTTGTTTTTCTCTCTCTCTCTCTCTCTCTTTTTTTTTTTTGGTGCTAGGGATCGAACTCAGGGCCTTGCACTTGTAAGGCAAGCACTCTAACCACTGAGCTAAATCCCCAGCCTTGTTCTTCTCTTTTATGCATTTTGCAGACTATCTTTCCTCTGCTTCTGGTATCCATATACTTCACAGAAGTTCATAATATAGAGACATAAAAAGAAGAAAAGTGGTTCCTAGTCCTGCTGTCATACAACCACTTTTGATAATTTTTTGGGGGGCGCTGGGGCTCGAAGTCAAGGCCTTGTGCTTGCAAGGCAAGTGCTCTAACTGCTGAGCTAAATCCTCAACCCATCCTTTTGATAATTTTTATAAACCAATAATACATGTACGGTATTTGGGGTCCATCATCAGTTGAATAAAGTGAAAGTCTTTCCCCTATCCTTATCTATTAAAAGCTTTAAGAAATTCTATTTGGGGAAAACCAGTATACATTTACCAGAGTGTAATATATATATATATTTTAATTCTTTGTGGTGCTGAGGATCGAATCCAGGGCCTTGCTCATCCTGGGTGAAGTGCTCTACCAATTAAATTCTTTTTTTGAGGGGGCAGTGCTGGGGATTGAACTCAGGGCCTTGTGCTTGCTAGGCAAGTACTCTATCACTTGAGCTAAATCCCCAACCCTCTACCACTTATATTCTTAAAAGTAAATATTCGTATGAATTGTTTTTAAATTTTCTTCCGTTTAATATACCTAAGAGATGTTTTAAAATTGGCCATGTTTGCCAGGTGAAGAGTGTTATTACTGCTTTTTAAATATATTCTTGGACCAGGGATGTGGCTTAGTGGTAAAGCTCTTGTCTAGCATGTACAAGGATCTGAGTTTAATCCTCAGGACCATAAAACACAAAATCTTGGACTTCTTGAAGTAATTCAGGAAGTGGGCTCCCTCTTTCTTAGAGAATCACCTTTTTTTGTTAGGAAGACAGGGTTCATGTATGATTTGGGAAAGAAACCAGGGCCAGCTGTGGACAGTTGTGCCACACTCATCCTTCATCCCCTAGAAACCTACCTAATGTTTGTAGTCACTCTTTTGTTTGTGTGTAATTAATCTTATCAGTGTATTCTGTGTTTAAATAACCTTTATGCAAGAAGGTTATCCTCTGCGTTGCCGTCTCCCAGCTGTCCCTAGATCTGCTGCCTCTGGTTATACGGTTTCAGGTGACTTGCTTTTCAGGAACTCTGGTAATTGATGCTTTGTGTGTGTCTTCTCCCTCCCTCAGCATGTGCACTCAGAATCTTTCATGATGCTGGACAGGTTGTCTGAGCAGTGCTGATGAGGCTTGAGGGACTTGTGTTTTATTCCCTCCAGGGGAACCAGGAAGTGGGACGGAAAGTGATACTTCTCCGGACTTCCACAATCAGGAGAATGAGCCCAGCCAGGAGGACCCTGAGGATCTGGATGGATCTGTGCAGGGAGTGAAACCTCAGAAGGCTGCTTCTTCCACTTCCTCAGGGAGTCATCATAGCAGCCATAAAAAACGAAAGAATAAAAACCGGCACAGGTCAGTGGCAGGGACCCCACCCCCACAACTCCGATGACTTGGTGTGGAGGGACCTTCCTAGAATCGGAACGCTTCAGGATGGACAGAAATTCCTTCGGTCCAAATGAAACCAGCTAATGTTTTAAGGGAGGAGTTGGTGGGCAGTAGAGTAACCCGGAAGGAGGACTCAGGACATCCTTCCACTGTTGTTAGTGCAGACCCCTAACCCTCACCCCAAGAACTGTGCTTAATACGGAACCCTTTCAGAAGAGAAAAATGGGGAATAGAAATGGAATCTGTGTAATAGTATTTGAAAAATGACACTAGCGTGTATTGGGTAAAGTGGGATAATCTTTTGCTCTTACTCCTGATCCCTGCCTACTCTTATGAGAATTGATTTAATGTGCCTTTAAGAAAATTTTTAAATACAAGCTTTTTGATCACTTATGATTCTTGTGTTTTTATAGTTCTCTGCACTATGCTGACTTCAGACACTGGGAAACAATACAAAACCTATAACATGTGGTAACATTTGTCCACCGTGTTTTTTGAAGTGCCTGATGAGATAGGAAGGACATCAGTGGACAAAGAGGTCAGGTGTCACCCAGAGTGGGTTTTAGCATTCACTCTGACTGGGGTTTGTACGACAGTGCTGGGGTCTCTTCTCTCAGATCACTGTAAATTCTCTAGCATTGTTCCCAGAGGGTGATGGATCATATCTGGAGTTGGGAATCTTATCCTGGCCACAAACCCAGGAGGCATGGAAATGGGTTTTTCTCATCTGGTTCTCATCCCGTTTGCCGTGGAAGCCTGCGTGCTGAAGAGGCGAAAGGGACAGACCAGGGATATGCTGTGTTCCCAGTTCTCCAGTTTGTTTCTAGGTTTTGTTGCTTTAGAAACCTGTTGAGCCAGGTGTTGGCGCACAACTGTAATCCCAGCACTCGGGAAGTTGAGGCAGGAGGATCACCATGCATTCGAGGCCAGCCTGGGCTGCATAGTGAGTTCAAGGCCAGCCTGAACTACATAGTGAGACTCTGTCTCAAAAAACAAAGCAAAACAAAACAAAACAAGTTTCAAAAAACAAAACAGAAACCTGTAAGAGATTCCTTCATGCACCAAGGTATTAAAGCTGTTAGCTTTAGGATTTGGAATGGGGATAATGTAGAATTAAATCTTATGTTTTGAACCTTGTTGTCATTAATTGATTCTTTCTAAGAGCTTTCCTTGATGGTAATGGTGTTTTTTCTTTTTAACTGCAGAAATAATATTTCCTCCAAACAGTGACAAAGAACTGCTGCTTAACATTTTTCTGCACATCAAAAGTCACCATGTTAATCTCAAAGCCGTAGTAAGAAATAGCAAAAATTCCTTTTTTTGGTGGTGTTGGTGGTGGGGATAAGGCTGTAGGTTATTTGACTACCATGATGGAATTGGTGCTAACTTACCACTAACAGCAGAGAATCATACTCTGAAAATATATTTAATTTAAAAAAATGTTTTTGAGTGCTGGGGATCAAACCAGGGTTCCTACATGCAAGGCACTCTACTATTGAGTTATATGCCCAGCCCCTTAAAAATTTTCTTTAAACTGTCAGAATGATTAAATATTATGTTGTGTGTTGTTTTCCTTAAATTTGTTCCGGTGTTGTTCTAAGTAATGGTTATTTTCCTATTTCAGAGTGTCTAGAGTAGGCAGAAAACCCTTGAAAGTGTCTGGGACTTTTTCCATTACTGATCAGTATACAGTACTCTCTAGGTAGCCGTTTATTTCAGGTAATACCTCATTTTTGCTAATGATTTGATCAACTGATTGATAAAAGAGAGCATTAAATTTAACTTTTTTCTTGCAGGTTTCTAGCGAATTTCACAGAAAAAAACACTTCCCTTAATCTTTGCTGTCCTGGCCCTAAGAACAAACGAACCCCTTCCATAAAAACTCATGTTTATAAGTATCTTTGGTGTTATTCTTTTCACAATTGGTGTTTTCTGTTCAGAGAGCGGATCGTATTTTTTTTTTTTCCACACTGTCTTTCCTCTGATTCCCTATCTGATTGGTCTTCCTTGGCTTAGGCACTTGTCTGCCCCAAGGGAAGAGAGTGGAGCTCTCTCAGGATGCCTGAGTGGTGGTACCTCAGTGGCTGCTGAAGGTTTTTGGATTTCTGCGATCTTTAGTCAGGAATTGTGTCTGGTCCGAACCCCTCCCCTCCAACTGCTGGCTTCATGGGGCTGACAGATTGGGCTGTGGAGTGGAGCGTGTTGCCTATGCACATTGGTAAATCGGCACCCAGCATGATACTTGTTGCTCCTTCCTTTTCCCCTTATCCCATATAATCAGAGTCAATAGTAAACTATTTCAGCAAATATTTGAGTGCTTATTATGTACCAGGTACTGTTTAGTGATAAAGTAAATATTGTACTTTAGCAAAAGAAAATGACTTTTGAATTTGTCCTCTTCTGGAATAATGAAATTTATGAAATAATTTTTAATATTCATCAATAATCACTTTTCTAAATTCTTCGATTTTATATGACATCTGAAAAATAATTAAGGCCCAGCGTCTTTAAAGAGAAAGTTGAAATAACTCATCGCTGCTCTTACATATCTTTACTGCTATACCAAACCCAAAATTTCTTGAAATTGAGCCCAAGGCCTTTGCAGTGAGCTACCTTCCCAGTTTTTAAAAAAATTTTTTATGTTGAGACAGGGTCTCAGTAAGTCTCTAAGTTGCCTAGGCTGGGCTTCAATTTAGAATCCTCCTGTCTCAACCTCCCAGAGTGTTGGGATTGTAAGTGTGTACCACCATGCCTGGCTCAGACCCAAGTTTTTTTTGTTTTTGGTGCCAGGGATCGAACTCAGGGCCTTGTGCTTGCAAGGCGAGCACTCTAACCACTGAGCTAAACCCCCAGCCCCAAACCCAAGTTTTGATTAACTAGGTACATTTTTATTTTTGTTTTATTATTTTTATTTTGGGCGGGGAGTGCTGGGGACCAAACCCGGGGTCTTGCTCTGCTAAGCAAGCACTCTACCACTGAGTGAAATCCCCAACCCTATTATTATTTTTTTATTTTGTTTTTTGAGACAGGGTCTCACTATGTAGTTCAGACCGGCCTTGAACTATGTAGCCTAGACTAGCCTCAAACTTGTGGCGATCCTGATGTCTCAGCCTCCCAAGTGCTGGGATTACAGGTGTGTGCCACCATGGCCAGCTCATTTTTAATTTTTATTTTTCCTTTTGCTAGGGATTGAACTTGGCCCTGTGCTTGCTAAGTACATATTTTACCAATGAACTATACCTTCAGCTGGTACAGTCTTTTGTAACTTGTGAACAAAGTCAGGCTGAAAATAAACTGCTTTTTGATTTCAGCGTTGTACACTTTACTGTTACCTGAGGACATTGAAGTTAAGCTTTCTTCTGGCATCACACCTGCATACACTGTCTTGCGTAGTGCTTTACTACCCATCTGCAGTCTGAAGGGCCCTGGAGCCAGCCGAGATGCCGGGGTCATGCCCAGGGTTGCTGTTTGCTTTGGAGCTCTGCCCAGACCCGATCTGTCAGCAGGGACGCTGACAAAACTGCTCCTCTCTGCTGCTCCCTTCAGATCCTCACGGCGTGGGTGCTTTCCTTTCTGTTAGCAGGGCCTCTGCAGATTTTGGTGTTTCTGAATTGTTGCCCTGATGTAAACAGGTAACTGCCTGCTGTCACCACCTTAGGGGGCTGAGTAACATTGCTCTTTGGGTCTGGGAACAAGACTTCACCCCTAAAGTCTATTCATTCAACCTTGGCTTCTAGGACGGATGCCATAGCGAAGAAGCACCGTGTTCCTGGACACTTTAGAACATAGAGCGTCAGGAAAAAGTTGTCAGATGTTTTCCTTTTCTTAAAGTTTGAAATGTTTTTGACATTTATTTTAGTGAAAGTGTAATATGCTGAGTTACAAGTACCTTTCATTCCAAGACTAAACCTTTCTTCCTCTGTTTCTTCTAATGCCTTAATTACACTTTTCGAGACAACTCTTTAAAAAGTTCTAACTCTGAATCTGGGAGCTAATAAAAAGGATGCAGTTATCTGTAGTTTTCTAATGAAATAACTTCTTGCATCATCTGTTCTTTTCCTGTGGAATCCCATTGAGGGAGGGGACTCTACTGACCACAGAATCTTTGGGGCTTTTGATGTTTGAAACTATTGTTTAAAATTCTTAAAACTGATTTTATTTCTATAAATCTTGCTAGGGTGGCTAATCGACTAATTTGTTCAATTAGTATATTAATTTCTGTTGCTTTCTTCCTTTCAAATGCTGCCCCTCAGCCCGTCTGGCATGTTTGATTATGACTTTGAGTAAGTTTGATTCAAATTAGTATTTGTCCTGTGTTGTTTAGTGTGTAGACACCAGTATGCCTTTTTGAGACCTTTCTAACCCATAGTTTATCTGTTTAATTGTAGGTATGTATATTAGGTTAGGCTGGGAAGTTTTTTTTAAAAACAGAAAAACGTGATGGAGGTAACATTTTATTTAATAACTTAAGCAAAATTAAGTAAACTTCACTTTTATGCATTTTAATTTCTTTTTAAATAGATAACTTTTACTTTAATATTTAAATTGATTTTCTGGCTTTACTTCGTAAAGAGATTACTAGTTGTAAGATTTCGATATTTTGCTTTGGAAACATTTAAAAATTGAAATTCATTTAATTTATTTTGTGTTTCATGTCCAGAAATACAAACTCCTAGTCTCTTTCCTGCCCTTAATCACCATGTGTCTCAGTAATTTTCAGTGATATAGTTACAGAGCTAACACGTTAACATAGAGCATGCCCTCTTAATCCAGTCTCTCTAACATGTAATTTTGGAATACTTCTTGAAATATGACTTTTATAACTGCTGCATATTTCTTTTTGAGTCATCCAAGTTTGCCTTAAGGCAAAAGTGTCTGCTCATATTTTTTAATACTTGCTCAGTAATACCTGGGTAAACAACTAAATAAGACATAGTCTAGTGGAGAATATGGATTTTACTTAACCAGATAGCCTTTGTTATAGCTTGTGCCCTATACAGTAGCTGATTATTGAACCCTTTTTCTGTAAATTAAAATGCAAATGTCTTTTATCTTTCCTATCACAGGATTGATCTGAAGTTAAACAAAAAACCACGAGCTGTAAGTATCAGTCAGACCACTTAAGAGAGGCTGGCAGTTTTGTAGATGATTAGAAAAGTGGCTCATCTTCAGAGTTTTAGTGTTCCTAATCTAGGTCACACTTCTGAAGTCTGGTGTGTCTGCCTGTATACACTTTTTAGAAGCTATTTACTTTTTATAGGTCACACTTTGGGGGGTTTTTGTTTGTTTGTTTGTTTTGGTATTGAGGATTGAGCCCAGGGCCTTTGAACTGAGCTACATCCCTAGCCCTCTTTTTTTGGTTTGAGACAGGGTCTTTCTGAATCACCAAGTCGCTTAGGCTGGGCTCAAATTTGGGCTCCTCCTACCTCAGCCTCATAGAATGCCAGTATTACAAGTATGTACCACCATGCCCAGCAAGAAAAAAATTCCCTTTGATTAAATAGTAAATAGTTGCTACTATCCCTTTTTTTTTCCCTTCCTTGGTGAGTTTACGTGGTCTAGTAAGAACAGAATTGATGTTTCAATTGATGTCTCTTTATGGACTCAGGAGACAGGCCATTTTCAGATGTGAAATACTGTATATTACATTTGAAATACAATCTTTAGCTACAGAACAATTCCCTAGTGCAGTTGTTCAGCAGATTTGTTTTTTCCTTAGGATCAAACCAGTGTTCTGCGGAGAGTAAGTTGGGACTTTTGTTTCTTTCTCTTCAGGACTATTAGAAGACTCATTAGTACAGAAGCTTCCAGGCTGTAGAGCCCGCTTCCCTTCTCCGACCTCACACAGATAAACATCCCTCATCTGAGTGCGTGGCTACCCACCTCTGCTCTCCCAGACCCAGTGCCTGTGACTCTGAGTAGTTCGTTCTAAATGTGTGACAAGTCATTTCTGTAAGATATTGCACCCTTTGCTTTGTGTCATTTTTAGAGACAGAACTGCAGGGAGACTGAGACATGGTTCTAATCCCAGCACGTTGCTCTCTGTGCGTTTCTCCCTTAGAATGAGAGTCTCCCCCCAACTGGCTGGCACCAGCTACACCTGTCATCCCTGTCTATACACGTTCTCTGGTTTTGTATGATGCTGAAAGTAGACAAGAAGTCATATTTCTGATGTAGGCTATAAATATCTGGTATTTCTCTCTCTCTCTTTTTTTAATTTTCTATTGTTTTTACCATCTCATTTTCTTTTGGGGACTTTTTGTAATGCCTTTTGTACAGTTCTTACCTTCCTGCTAACATCTGATAATCTGTTTCATGCAGTTGCTAATATTCTTAACTGAAAATAATGTGGTTTACTGTAAGTAAAATGGGAAACTTGGCTCTGTGGCATTTTGCAGGGGGAAGGTGGTAAAGAGTATTTATTTAATTAATTACCTATTTTAAAACTCAGTTGGAAGCAGTTTTGCGTTCAAGGAACAGGAGCAGCAGAAAACCATAAGTTTAAATCAATCCTTTTAAAATAGGTATTTTTAGGGCTGGGGATTTAGCTCAGTGGTTAGGGTGCTTGCCCAGCAAGCACAAGGCCCTGAGTTCGATCCCCAGGACCAAAAAAAAAAAAAAAGTATTTTTATTCTTTTGTATAAATAAAATGTATAGGTTTTGACTTCTCATGCTTTACTTTTAAACTTGGGATTGTTTCTTCACTTATTTTATTTATTCATATCATGCCTTTTGGAAATTACCTTCTTTTTCCATCTTTTCTTTTTGCTGGTATTCACCTGATTAAATATTGCTCCAGAAATCACCAGGCCAGTGAAAGGCTTAAAAATTATACCAAGCCGGGCGTGGTGGCATACACCTGTGATCCCAGCACTCAGAAGGCTGAGGCAGGAGGATCACTGTGAGTTCAAAGCCAGCCTGTTCTACATAATGAGTTGAAGGCCAATGTAGTCTCAAAAAAAAAGACACCAAAAGCCAATAACAGAAAATGTTCTTGAGTGAAGTGGTAGTGTGAGAGCCAGCACTGCCTGAGGAATGTCCTTCCTCATGGGTCAGGGGCTGAGGAACATGCCGATGATTGTTACGTGGCCACTTGCCCTGGCTACACGTCGCAGTCATGCGGGAAGCCTGAGCGTGCGGTTTGCTGTCTGGGTGCCACCCACAGAGCCCACAGAGCACAGCCTACTTACTGGGGTTTCCTTCCAGAGAGCCCCAAGAGGCTGCTGAGAAGCTGAGTTGAGAGTCCTACGTCGGAGACTGATCTGGCGCAAACCCTGCTCTGAGTCAGTGTCGGGGGTGAGGTTTGGGGCCTCATCTTTCCCATCCTTCCCCTAGTCTGTTCGGCCTCGGTCCTTTAATTACACCTGCGGCTCTGTAAGAAGAAATCTGTCTCTCGTGACGGTACTCGAGAGCTAGATATGAGTGGACTCAGCCGATAAAGTCCACCTTGTCAGATGCTTAACGGCTTTCATTCTCGTTTGCAAAAAACCTTTTTTTTTTTAAACTCTCTGACAAAGTTATATGGCTTCAGCGTTGGTAGCAGAACTCTAACGTCAGGGTTTATAAGGAAATAGTTTCTTTTTAGAGTGTTTCTGTACAACAGAAGCAAACCTACCAACCCCAGAAGCTTCCTATATTCTTCGTTAGTTTGTGCCCTTTTCTAGGAGGCAGGAGCAGGATTCTGGGCTCACCTTGACTCAGGAAGGCCCACCACAGACCTTAAATACCTCCGACTCTCCTAGCTCGGCATTTGCTAGATATGTCTGTGCTGCTCTTTAACAGGTGTGTTATTTGCAGGTGTGGCACCTGCAGTCCCAGTGCTCAGAAGGCTGAGGCAGGATTACGGATTCAAGGGCAGCCTGGCCACATGGCAAGTTCGAGGCCAGCCTAGACTGTGTAGTGAGGCCCTGTCTCCAAAAACAAAACAAGAAAGGTGTTTTATTTATTGTCGCAGCGCTCAGTATCAAACCAGCGCCTTCACACATGCTAGACAAGTGCTCTACCACTTAACTGTACCCTCTGCCCCTGAAGGTATGTTATTCAAAAGAATACCTGCGTGTACAGTTACACCCATGTGTAAAATCATGGTTAGAGACAGACTACTTGGTTTATACTTAACTTTCCCTATAAAATTTGGCCACTGATTGGGGGGGATCTCGCAGTTTCCTTACGATGATGGAGGTAGTCAAAGCTCTCCCTGCCGCTCTCACTCCTGCTGTCCTAGGGGTTGAACCCAGGGTCTTCACCTTGAGCCACATCCCCAGCCCTTTTTTAAATTTTTTTTTTTCCTTTTTTAAATTTTGAGACAGGGTCTCGCTAAATTGCCCAGATTGGGTTTGAATTTGCAATCTTGCTGCCTCAGCCTCCCAGAGTGCTGGGATTACAGCCAGGCACCATCCTGCCTGGCAGTAGCCAAGGTGTGAGATTGTTCAGTTTCCCTACATTAGGGTCCTTTAGAAAAAGGCACCAGCACATCCCTGCCTGCCGTGTACTATGCCTGTGATACTGAATTTTGGTTATCACCTAAGTTTGCTTGACTTTACAACTAGGGTGAGGTGATAACCTTGATCAAATTATTGATTAAAAAAGGTGCTACCCAGTTGCAGTGGCACATACCTGTAATCCCAGCAGTCCGGAAGTAGGAAGATCCCTAGTTCAAAGCCAGCCCCAGGAATTTAGTGAGACTCTGTCTCAAAGGAAGGAAAGAAGCTTTGGGGGCGGGGCTACATTGTCAGAGGGTGGTACTGGTAGAATGAGCCTGCTGGGTGGTCTGTATCCTCCCATCCTGTGCACCAGCAATCCCTGAGCTGGAATAGCCACCAGGACCTCTGAGAATTTGCTTGCTTCTGGGCCTGCCATCACTGGCTTAGTCAGGTTTGGAACAGCACTTCGCTTTGTGTTACAGGGACAGAGAAGGAATTGGTTTAAAGGACTCGAGGCAAATGAAGAGGTTGGCTCCTGGGATACGGCACTCCTTCTCTTCTAATCCAGAGGGACAGAGAAGGAATAGGAGGGCTGAGGGACCCATATTTGTTCATTTCTGCCATCAGGTTTTTGCCATGCTGTACTTTATCCTTCTCCACTCTTGGGACTGAGTTGTCCTTTGCTCCTTTTCATAGTTAGGAGACATAAGGAAGAAAAAAACAAAAAGAAAAACCCAGACCCCTTCCCAGTCCTGTACTGGGGAGATGGTGTGGGGGTCTCAGGCAGATTCTTCCAAGGCCTGAGGATGTATGCTCTTTATAGACTCAGAATGTTCTAAACACCATCAGACCCTACAAGTCGAAGGTGGAGAGCAGGAACAACCCACAGCGTAGAAGATTGGAAGCCTCTGGACCCTAGGTGGGGGTACTGCAGGGAAGCCAGAGCTCAGGCGTGGCCAGGGCGGGCAGCACGGGCTTCAGAGGTGGGGCACAGATCGGGAGAGGCCGCCAGTCATTACATAGCTTAAACAGTTTCTCATAGTTGAGTTTATGTTGCTTGTTTAGAAGAAAATCCTTAATTCTGAAAGAGTAGGAAGCAGACATCAGAGTTGTTTGCACCTGCAAGCCTGAGCTTTTGGGTGCTGGGTGCTGTTAAGTACTTACCTATAAAGAGTCATCCAGCCATCTCCGCCTCTGTGGTAATAAGAGAATTGAAACGAGTGTTAAATAGCCTGTTCTTGAAACTAGTCATGTATGATGGGGTTCTTTTGTTTTGTTTTTTAGGACAGGGTCTTATTCAGGCTGGCCTTGGACTCACTATGTAGCCCAGGCGGTCTCGAACTTTCAGCGATCCTCTTGCTTTAGCCTCCTGAGTGTTGGGATTAAAGGTGTGCGCCACCATGCCTGGCCACATACAGTGTTTTGAAACTCTAGTTTTTGCATTTATGCTGACATTTCTGCCCCTTGATCTTATTCTGAATTCTGAGGCATTGTTAAGCTTAAAAATTCAGACCTGAAGCTGGATGTGACAGTGGTCAGCTCAGCTATTCAAGAGACTGGGGCAGGAGGATCACAGGTTCAAGGCCAGTCTTGAGCGATTTAGGAAGACCTGTCTCAATAATTAAAAAAAAATAAAAAGGTAGGGAGGTTGGGCATTTAGCTCAAGTGGTAGAGCACTTGCCTAGCAATCGCAAGGCCCTAGCACCAAAAAAAAAAAAAAAAAAAAAAAAAAAAAAGATCGTAGTACTGGAATGCAGCTCAGTGTTAGCCCACTTGCTTGAGGTGTCTGAAGCCCTGGATTCAGGCCCTAGTCCAGCAAATAGATAGATGCTTAAAAAGCATTCCCATCCAAAGCCCTGATGGTCGTGCTGGGGGAGGAGAAAGTGCATTTATTTCTCCTGAGGAGGTGTCCTGCTCAGTGCCTAGGAAGGTGACCAGCGGTGAGATGCAGGGGTGATGAGGACTGGAATTTTGCTTCCTCTGTCAATCCGAATGAGTGCTTCATGTCTGTGCCTCCTGTGGCGAGCTTCGTGATTCGAAACAGTTTTCCGCTTTGAAAAACTGCCTCGTAAGTGAAAATTGTCACCCCTGCCGGGCATATGTTAGAGTGGATGCCGAGTTCTCATGGGAGGGCATAGGACGGCTGGGTGTGGGAAGAACGGATTCAGCCTTTGATGTGTGTTCACTTTTGGGCTCAGCCTTATGTATCTCTTCACTTTGAATGTGCTTGTGTAATATACATGAATGTTAGTTCAGTAGTCCATGTAGATTATTTATAAATACTAAGTTGAACCACAAGAAATTGCTGATATTCAAATTGTTTTGATCTATAAAAGTGGCAGTTACCATGGTTTAAAAATAAACTTGTATGTGTTAGTGGAGTGTATATTCCAAATTTTTACCGTTTGTGTGCAAGAGTAAACTTTCAGCTGGCCATGGTGACGCACATCTGTCATCTCAGCCACTGAGGAGGCTGAGGCAGAAGTATCTCAAGTTCAAGGCCAGCCTGGCAACCCGAAATAATTTTTTATTTTTTTGAAACAGGGTCTCACTGTGTAGTTTAGGCTGGCCTTGAATTCACTATGGAGTCCAGGCTGGCCTTGAACTTGCTGCAGTCTTCCTGCCTCCGCCTCCCGGGGGCTGGGATTACAGATGTGCTGAAATAAAAAAAAAATTTTAAAGGCTGAGTATTATGTACAGTATTGTGATAGAGGGCTTTGCTGGCACATGCCAGGCCCCAGGTTCAGTCTCAAGTACTGCAAACAAAAAGAATAACTTGGGAGACTCCCGGCGAATACAGCCATCCCGGCTTGACATCCCTACACTCATAATTTATTTCTGTACCCCAGGAAGGGAGAGGATTTCACAATAATTGATTGATTTGAATGTTGTCAGGTGTGTATTCAACATATCTCCGTCTGTTTGAGTTGCTGTAAAAAAAGCACAAATTAATGGGTTTATAAAAAACCTTTCCAACAGTTCTGGAGGCTGGGAGATTTAAGAGCAAGGCATAAGCAGATTCATTGTCCGTTGAAGGCCCGATTTCCGACTCCTAGATGACCCTTTGCTGCTGAGTCTTTACAGGGTGGCAGGGGAACTGGCTCTTCCTCAGGCCTCTCATAAGGACACCAGTCCCATCCATGGGGCTCTGTCAAATGGTCCAGTGACCTCCTCTCCTAACACCATCACCTAGGGGTTAGAAGGTAACAGAGTTTTGGGGGAACACATATTCAGACCATAACAACATGCAACTAGCATATATGCAAACGAACTGAGTTGTATCAAGTGATAAGCGAGTCCTCCTGTTCCTCAATCTCCAGTTCCTCTTCCCAGAGACAATCCTGAGTGTCTGTGTGTCCTTCCAGAAGAGCTGTGTACACAAATGAGCAGTAGACAGACATAGGCGTCTGTTTACAAAGATGGTAGCAAACTGTGCCCTGTTCTGCCCTTGCTTTTTCCATCTAGCAATCCAGCCTAGAACATATTCTCGGTTACCATGTCATTGTTACTGGCTCCTTAATGTTCCATTGCATGTGTATACCAAAATTTACTTAGCCAATGCTCTGTCGACGGCATTAGTATTGTTTCCCATCTGTTACTGTTTGAGATGGTCTTGCAGTGCGTAGCCTGATACACCTCGTCTTGCACCTGTGTGCCCATGTGGTAAGTTCATAGCTTTGGAGTGCTGAGGCAAAGGCCATGTGCATCTGGGTGACCCGGAGCAGTGGGTTCCCTCCAGTGTCGGCCCTCGTGGGAATAAGATCCCACCTCCTGCTACAGTGATAGTGACAAGGTTGAAAATGGTATCTCCTTGTGATGATTGCAAATGTGAATAATTGTGGTTTTCCCTCCTTTTTCTTTTTTTCTTTTTTTTTTAGCAGTGCTAGGGGATCATACCCAGGGCCTTGTGTATGCTGGCTAGGTGCTCTGCCACTAAGCTGCACATCCTCAGCCTGAGAATTTTTCTTGGGTAATTTGTCACCTGGAACACATGGAACTTTCGGGAGCTTTAGACTTTGTAGAAGGCATGACAGTGACCTCTGGTGTTGCTTTCCAGGGTGGAGCTGCAGATGCCATTTAGAATTCTCTGCTTAGCCTGTTGGACGTGGTGATGCACACCTGCAATCCCAACACTCTGGGAAGCTGAGGCAGGAAGATTGCAAATCTCAGCCCAGTCTGAGTTAGTGAGACCCTGTTTTAAAAAATATAAGGGCTGAGGATGGTAGCTCAGTGTGAGGGCCCTGGGTTCAATTATCAGTCACACACACAAGTGATATCTCTACTTAAAACAAAAGTAGAAGGAAGGGAAAAAAAGAATTCCTTGATTTTGCCTCAGCACTTTAGGTTCCATATTCTAGATCCTTTTCTCCAAGGCCCGTTTGTTACTTCAGGCCAGTGACGAGGAAGACCCCTGCGCCTCAGGCAGTAGTAGTACCAGGAGGGTCCAGCAGGTGGCAGGCAGGGCATGTTGCTGTCCTTAGGCAGCCTCGAAGAGCAGCCAGAATCCGGGCTTCTGGACATTTCCCAGTTCCCTATTCCCAGCAACAGGCCCAGCTTTGTAGGGTGGGGTGCCTGGCTTTTCCTCCCACCTACACTTGCTGCCATTTCTTAAACTGAGGGCACTTTAAGATCACCACCAGCTGCTTCGAGAGGCACTTCCAAGAGGCTACACCCCACTATGACAGCCTGGGTCTCCTCCCCTCCAGGAACTAGCTGGAAAGATTTACATACCAGGGCCTTGGATGGCTTGTTTCCTTAATTGCGGTAGCCCCACTTCCTGCATCACGCAGCCAAGTTTCCCACACCCTTCCCATGAACTAGGAGGTCCCAGGAACAGGCCCTTACCACCTCTTCTCCACCCACTCTGCCATGGGATAGGGAAAAAGAATGAGCCAGAGGTTTGAGAAGCCCTTGGCTGCCTTCTTTTGGGCCTGGGCTCGGGATTACTGCTCCGCCTCCCTCCCCCCAACTCCTGTTTTCTATACTAGAGGCCTACCCAGCAGCTCCCTTCTTTGCAGGCTTTACCCCCGAGACCTGGGAAGGGGCCAGGGCAGAGGACTTGGCTGGTGCGAAGAGGGAGGAAGTGGCAGCTGTGTTGATGAGTGTTGGCTTCTTTCCAGCCGCTGCCCACTCTCACCCTGCAGGCTAGTAGTGTCTGGGTTGTTAGCACTGGTTAGCACTGGGAGGGCCTTGAGAGAGCTGTTCCACTAGAACCTCAAAGCTCTCCTGTTCTTAGTTTAGGTCCCCAGATCTTTAGAAACTGCCAGGTTACCCCCATCCGGAGGGGATGGGGACAGAGTGGGCAGGGAGATCCGAGCAGGAAAATTCAGCCCATCCTGTGCTGATCTGGTCTCAGCCAGGGCGGCCAGAGATTTCCTCTTAGTGCCAGTCACCTGGCTTCTGTGCAGTCTGTGCCCCAAGCGGGGTTAACCCTTGCAAGACAGAACTTGCAAGAAAACTCAGGCTCAGCGCCTGCTGGCAAGACCCAGAGGGCAAGGTGGAGGGCTGCGGGGGTGTGAGAAAAGGCTGGCAGGAGGCTGTCCTTTGTCCTTCCCCAGATCATTTCCCAACAGTGCAGGAATTTGCATACTCACTGGTTTCCCCACCAGCCTCTTGGCTCCTGGAACCAGGAAAACAAGAGGAGGAAAGAGCAAGCAGGGACAGTTATGCAGAATTTGATCCCTTCCAGCATACCTCTGTGTCCCAGCTTTGGTTTCAGGAGTGACATTCTGTCCCTGCCACCTTGAAAGCTCACACGTGGAGGCGCAGTGGCCCAGTGAGGGAAGGGACTTGCCCAGGGCCACCCAGCCCTCTGCCCCTCCAGTTGCCACCATGTGAGCAGGGTTATTCCCTTGTCTAAGCTAGAGAGAATCAAGGTGCACTGTGTCCCTTTTACAGGTGGGGAGCCAAAGGCCCTCTGAGTAAATGCCACCCATCTAAGCTGTTTGAGTGCACAGTGGGGCAGGAAGTATGGGGAGGACTTTGGAGTTAAAAACACAAGTCATGAGAAAGAAACACTCTTGGCAGTGGGCCTGGCAGCCTCTGAGTAGCTCTGTCTGGAAGCCAGATTGAGAAAGAGGCCTGGACGGAAGGCTCCAAACGCTGGGTGGCCGGCCCAGCTGGGCTGCGCCTGTTGGGAAAACACAGGATGCAAGCTTTGGCCGTAGGAGGCTCTGCACTGGCCTGACCTCCCCGGGGCCCAGCCCTAGCTGGCACCTGCTCCAGTCCTTGTTGATGCCTGTCAATGAGCCAGCAGGACCAGACACAGTCTCCTGACATGAGGCATGGCCAGCTGGGACTCATGCCACCTCCCCCTGCCTGCAGGATCACCCGTCAGCCTCCCCCAGCCACTTAGCAAGACCACAAGCTCAGGTCTGGTCAAGAAGCAGGTGTGAGCAAGCTCCCTGTTTTCCCTTCAACTCTACCAGGGTCACTTCAGCATCAGGCCTGAGGATTCCTGTGTGAGTGTGATAACGCTAAGAGGGTTGCAAGGTGTGGGGCTGAGGGTACCCTGCCTTCCCATCCCCACAGACTGGTGTGTGGACTCTTTCCTTTCCTCAGGGTTAGGCCAGGGTATCAGCGCTCAATCCTGCCCAGGCCAGCTGCCTCCGTAGGACCTTGGGCAAGTCACTCAGCATTGCTGAAGGCTGACGATGGACTGGACGGTCTGGTGTTTTAGCTTCCTGGCCCATAAAAAACAGAGATCCATAAATAGCCTTTTAATCTGGAATACAGTTCTTTATTGGGAAAAAAAAAATGGAAATAAGGCCCCAATAGATATTTCTTTGTGCAGAGAAAAACCTCCTGAGGAGGCCGGGACCAACAGGAACACCTTGAATGCCATGTGGGAGGATTCAACTTGATGCTCGTCAAAACCCTTTCCACGCCATGCCAGCTCCCTGCCCTAGGATCGGGCTTCTAGAGCATGTCCAGGGGGCAGAAGGAGGTGGGACTGCCAGTGTGGCGTTCTCTCATGGGCTGCACAAAAGCAGGTTTTAAGAAAATATAGGTACTACAAAAACTTCACAAATCAGGTGAGATGTTCAAAGATATAATAATTAAAATGATTTTTCCCATTTTTCCTGGCTGATCATGTTTGGGGAATCATCTGATAGCCCCCATTTTCACTTAAATATTTAACATTTATACCCATTTTGGAGGAGGGGGAATGGATGGGAATAACTTCCTGCCTGACCACTTTCCTCTGGGTCTAGATGAGAGGTCTGAGGTGGTGGATGGAGGGAAAAGCCCTGTGAATACAGCTCACGAAGTCATATAGAGGCTTCTTAATGAGCAATTACTATGTGCCAGGCATCAGGTCACATACTCAGAACATATGATCTCATGTAATCCTTTGACAACTCTGTACAAGGTAGTTGCCATTCTTATCTCCATTTCATAGATGAGAAAACTGAGGCCCAATGAGGGACAGTCACTTGCCCCAGGTGACACAGTGGCAGAGCCAGCTAAATTTGGGACCAGGGTCCCTAACCTGGCATCCTGGCATTTCCCTGGCATCACCTCTCCAGGCTGTTTCTGCACCAGCGCTCCCCACCCGCTCTGCAGTACAGCAGTATCTGGGAGGAAGAGGCCAGAGCTGAGCTCCCAGGGGCTCTCCTCCACCACTCTACCTCAGTCAGGTCATTTCCCATCCTCAGTTATGGTCAGCACTGAGAAGAGGAACAGCCTGAGCCTGTCCCCAGGACACCCACCTTCCTGTACTGCTCTGCTCCCCGCCTGTGGGGCCGCATCCAGGCCCGGCCCAAGGACTCATGAAGATGCTCCAGCCTCGAGGGACTGAGCACTTCCAGGAAGCGTCCTTCCAAAGCAGGGAAGAGTGGTGTGGCGTGGC
This sequence comes from Hystrix cristata, assembly GCA_004026905.1. Classification (NCBI taxonomy): domain Eukaryota; kingdom Metazoa; phylum Chordata; class Mammalia; order Rodentia; family Hystricidae; genus Hystrix; species Hystrix cristata. The sequence goes on along the minus strand of PVJO010012972.1, from coordinate 26,329 downwards.
TCCCTGGGTGCAGGCAGGTCAGCGAGGGGGCCTAATGGCTGGGACCCCCAACATACAAAGATGACCACCTCTTAAGAGGCTCATATGGTTCTTTATTGATATCTTATGGGAAGAAGGACTTCCCACTTGAAATATTTAAAATTTATACCTGTACACAGCATACACATGTTCCCCCACCTTTGGGGAAGGGAAGGGCGGGAACAGAGGGCCCTGGAGCCCTGGCGGGGGCGATGGGACAGGGTGAGTTATTAAGAAGCATCTTGCTTACTGACATGAAGCCTGTGCCCAAGAGCACACTGAGGCCTCATTGGCTTAAAGGGGGGCCTCGGAGGGCAGGCACATGGTGCCCAACTAGCCAGCGGAGCCGGCGTCCCAGGGACGGGGCGGAGGTGGGGGCTGCGCATGGGGCCCCCGCCCGGGCCTCTGCTCCCCCAGGCCTCCCTCCCCGTCCTGAGAGAAAGAGGGTTTGGGCCTCAGCCACGGACAGACGGCCTTACAGGCAGCGTCTCCTTAAATGACAGAGATACAATGTGTATCAACAAGGTGATCGCTTCTGACCCACTCAGGCGACGACGACTAGAGGTGCTGTGTGGGCCAGAACCAATCCTACAGTATCTATGGTTTGGGGGTTCCCTTCCCTACGGAGTCCTTCCTCTATCCAACCCGCAGGGAGGGCCTTGGGACTGGACCGGACTTCTCCAGCACAGCCTGGCCGCCCCCTGCCGGCCACACGGCTGGGCTACTCACTGAGCTGCTGGGACTTGTAGGAGAGAATCTCCGCAGCCAGCTGCTGGGGGTCCAGGAGCTGTGGGAAGCGCCCCATCACGGCCTCCACCAGGTGTGGGGGGAAGACGCCACACAGCTTGGTGTACACGCTGGCCCGCTCTTTGGCCAGACTGCCCGCCTCGCCCCAGGGGCCCCTGGCAGTCCCTGGGCCTGGCACCGGGGTCTCCTGAAGGACTGGGGTGGGTGGGGGCAGCTGGTACGGCTCAGACCAGTACTCTCGAGGTGGAAAGGCAGGTGGCAGGGGACTGTAGTCAGCAGGGACACTGAAGTGGCCAGCACCTATAGCCCGTCCAAAGGCAGAGAAGGTAGGAGCAGTCGGGAGCTCCGAGCCAAAGGCACGGTAGCCGGCATAAGGGCCCTGAGGTGGGCTGGGCTCACTGGGGCCTCCCCCTCGCACACCCCACAGTTCTGACATCTGGCTCTCCAAGGAGCCGATGCCTGAATCCAGGCAGTCCTGGGAGGTATAGGGGAGGGAGTCCAGGGTTGGTGGGAGCCAGTCCGTGGGCCCGAAGCTGCCGCTGCTGCCCCCACTATGTGGGAGGCTCCTGCCTCCCGGGGCAAAGCTCTGTGTCTGCCCCTCCTGGCAGGGCCCCGGGGCTGCCTGGGCTCTCAGCTTCTTCCCATCTAGGCTGCTCTGCTCACCCTCTGTGGGCAGAGAGCCGGACTGACAAGAAGGTGGAGGCCTCTGGCTGCTTCTGTCCTTGCCTGGGGCCCTGGGGGGTGAGAGGAGGGCATTGGCACGGAGCTCATCAGCCACGGAGCGCTGGGGGCGGCTCGGCCGCTCAGGGTGGAAGAATCGGCACTTGATCCCATAGGTGCATTTCCTCCCTTGGAAAGGAGAGAAGAAGGGCTCTAAGCAGGTGGCATGCGAGCTTGGGGCTGGGAGGTCCGATGGTAGTGGTCTCTCGTGTGCCGGGCAGCATGGGGACACAGGCAGGCTGGGGGGTGAGGAGGAGGGCTATGGAGGGCTATGGAGGGCTCTCATACCGTAGGGACATGGCTGCTTCCGGTGGTCGGAAGGGAGTGGCTTCTTACGCAGGAAGTTGTCCAGGCTGGGCCCGTGCCGGCCCAAGGGATCGTCCGGAGGCATGAACCTGTGGAGGGTAACAGGGACTCTCAGGAGGTGGGAGACATGAGCAGCAGCTTCCAAATGCTGAGGAGGGGCCAGGATGGTCGGCCTTGCTAACCCTAACCCTAACCCTGTCCGTAGGATGTCCCAGAACTCTTTCAAGCTCTTGGTGGGGTCACCCCAAGGAAGGGGGAGTGCCCTAGTCTAGAGGGCCACAGACAAGAGCCACCTTTAGGGTACCTCCAAGGCCAGGAGCTCTCTGAGGTCACTGGGAGGGTGCATCCTGAGTACCTGAGTCTCAGGCTCCATGGGTTCCCAGCAGCCTGGGCTGGAGAGGAGCAGGGCCGCTCAGGACGGGCTGTCCTGAGCACGGCCCCCATCTCATCCCCAGTGCCGTTCAGTCCCCCAAATCAAAAAGCCCCGCCCCACCCAGGCTGCTGTCTGCCTCACTCGCAGTGCTGCCTGGCACCCACACCATCCCTTCCATGGCCACAGGGTCCAGCAGAGCCCACCCCAACCCCACTCTTCCTTCCAAGGGTGGCTGTGGCTGCCCCTCTGGACCGCAAGTCCATCAGGTCCCCGCTGGTGGGAACCTACTTGTCATTGACGAAGGAGTACATGAGCAGCCGCTCTTCAATGAAGCGCTTCCACTCCTGTCGCTCGCACTGGAGGTCCCGGTATGTATCGTTGGAGACCACAATCCCGTCGGACTCATATGCCAGCTTCACGATGAAGCGGTCATCATAGCACACCACACGCTTGCCGCCCACACGCCGTGATGGTGTGAACACCAGGATCTTCTTCTTTTCCAGTTCTCTCAGGATGTGCTGGTCTAGGGATGACCGGACATGGGTCATGGTGCACGCAGGAGCCGGAACCAGACCCCAAAGAGTCCCTAAGCTCCTGGTGGCCAGGCTCAGGGCTGGTAATGCAGAAGTTCACAGGGGCAAACCCAGCTGTGCCAAGGCCACGGTGTGCCAGTCTGCTGCCTGAAGACCAAGAGCACCTCAGCAAGGGCTCTGAGCCCAGAACTGACCCTCTGCCTGCTCCTCTCTGAACTGCAGGCCTGTTCAGGGTCCAGGAAGTGGTGTCTGGGTTCTGTCCCTTGGTAGGCAGGACAAGGCTATCAGCTTCCATTTGGAAAGAGCCCACAGCTCCAGTCAGCCAGCCCCTTGATCTCCAGATTTCTACAGAAACAGACTCAAGTTTTCACTCGGAAGGCTGGAGGGGGTCACCCCTAACCCACCCCCATTTCACAGATGAGGAACAACTTGTTCAGAGCAGTGCTGATCCATCTTTGCCTGGGTCACATAGCTAGCATTTTTCTTTTTTTTTTTGGTTTCTTGAGACAGTGTTTTGCTGGGCCTTGAACTCACTATACAGTCCAGGCTGGCCTCAAACTTGCAGCGATCTTCCTGCTTCAGCCTCCCAAGTGCTGGGATTACAGGTGTGGGCCAGCAATCTAACCGTGGCTGTCTTGGCCCAGAGCCCACAGTATTAACTACTAAGCTACCCTGCCCCTCTGCCATGAGGAATGCTGAGTGGTATACCACCAATAGGACAGGGAGGTGCCCAGTGTCTGAGGAAGAGGGCTGGACAAGGTGACTTCCAACGACCACTGCTCAGAGCAGGGCTTTTGGGCATTGCAAAAACTAGGCAAAGAAATGTTAGCCCTGCCTGATCTAGTAGGTGCCAACCCTGCCCACAGGGTCTCTCCTGGGGAGAAACAGGGCCCCTGTGGCAGTGGGACTCTCCCTCCTCCAGAGTGACCACATACCTGTGATGGGCACATCAGGCCGAGGCTGCTCCTTCCTCCAGGATGGTACAAATACTGTGATGTCTGTGTGACCCCGCTCCAGAAACCAGTTCACAGCCAGCAGGATGCCTCTGCAGGAGAAGACTTCCTTGTTCCCGTGGCTGGGAGACAGAGGAAGCACAGGTCAGCCCAGGAGAGCAGCCAGATGCTATCACGGAGGCCGGCCCTCTCGGGGAGCAGGAGGGGCTGGCCCTCTGCTGGTTCCCACAGCGCCTGGACCTGGCGTGGGGCTTTCCCTGAGATCTATCTCCTGGAGAGGATCCACCCAGGAATCTAGTAGTGCTTGCTCCAGTGATGGGGGAGGGTCGGCCACTTGCAACACACCCGGGGGTGGGGGAAGGTGCTGGGAGACTCCCGGTTCCTGCCCCACCTGGGGAGCCATGGGGACCACAGGGGCAGAGACGTGCGCACACACACCGCCTGAGTCACCTCCCCTCTGCTCCACTCCACTCTGCCGCCAGCCCCATGCTCACTCGTCAGCACCAGCACGGCTGCCCCAGGAAGGGGGTGGGGGAAGCACCCGTCTGGCTAACTGGAGAGAAACCAGATTGTTCCGGATTAAAGTTCAGTCAGCATGCAGAGCCTTGAGCTGGACCCCAGAGGGCGCAGGGAAGGGGCAGGAAATGACTGAGCCGTGAGGAGCAATCAGCATGAAAGTGAAAGGCCACGGCTTTTCCTCCCAATGCTCCAATTCCCTGCAATGCTGCGGCCACCCCCGTACTCTCATCACCCTTGTCAGGGAGGGCATGACCAGAAAGATGGTCAGGAAGCCACCTGGGGGACTCACTCCCTAGGAGAGCTGGGACATGGGATGCCCTTCCTGACCTGGTCTGGGGACCAGAACTCGCCTTTCCCGAAGGTTGCTGGACCTGAAGCCTTGTGTGTGGGGGGTGCTGGGTGGCTCTGACTCTGTTTCTCTGCCTGAAAAGTGGGCGCAGTAGCCAGCAGCTTCCTTAGTCAGACCATGTCAGTGGGACAACTCTCCTACGGGTTTGAGGACAAAGTTGGTCTGGCAATGTATAGGGACAGGCTTGGGCTGGCTCCCTCCCCAACAACCCCTGGCTCTCCCTGGCCCCTCAGTGAACAACTCAGACTCACATTTGGCAAGTTAAACAGAATAAATGTTACGCAAAAGAGGCAAGTCCAGGACCGACCACATCCTGTGTGTGACTCTGGGAGACGGGGGCAGCTGGAGTCCTACAACAAGGTAGAGCAGGAGGTGTGGCAGCTGAGGGGCACGCAGGCTGTCTGTAGTGAGGCTGGGGCTTCAGGGTCTACAGGTGTCTGTCAATGGTAAGGGAGACAAAGTCCCCTTCCAGGCAGCACTCACCCCTGCCTGGTACCCCCACCCTCAGACAGCCTCCTGATGATAAAAGTTAGCATTTATCGAGATCTGGGAACCAGGCTGTGGTAAGTGCTCCACACTGGATCACTGCAAAGCCACAAGGAGAGGGCTGTCACTGCTGTCCCTTCCCCCTCGGTTCGGAGGAGGAAACGGACCCAGAGAGGGTAACTTAGTCATTAGGGTCACACGGCAAGAACAGTGGAGAGCAGAGCCGCAGACCCAAACCTGGGGCTCAGAACCACTCTGCATGCTGATGCCTGGACTGGTACCAAGACAGGGACGAAGCCTGCGGGTGGGGAAGGAGCAGAGACAGCCTACAGTGAAGGAAAGGGGGGCACTGAGATTTGTCCAAAGACACCTGGCCGCCCCCCGCATTGCCTTCCTGTCCCTAACAGAAGACCGAGGTGAAGCGTATTTGGGAGCAAAAAGCTCCAAGACTTGAGTTTGAACAAAGTTTGTTGAGGGGAAACAGCAGGCTGAGGACAGGAGAAATGACGTATCTGGCGAACTAGTCTCTGGTGGTGTCATTCTCCTGGGTCCTCTGCTCGTCTTCCCAGGCCTGTGGGGGTGTGGTTGCCTCTGGCTTGGCTGCTGGTGCCAAGTATATAGCAGGCACATGCTCCACCTGCCTCCTTCTGTAACTCTCATGTATAAGCACGTGCCCCTCCTGGCCAGCATCTTTACATCTTGGGACTTCAAGGGATGCCAGGGCTCCTGGGGTGTGTACTGCCTCTGGGCACTGAAACCTTGGCTGGGGACAAGCCTGCTGTCTGCTGCCCTCGCACTGGGCACATTCCCTCCACAAGCAACGAGGGCTTTTCTCTGAGCAGAAGCAGAACCCAGGAGACCTGGAGCTCTCCCCACAGCTAACTCAGTCCCTCTCCCTGCAATGGGGGAAGCTCCGCTGTGCTGTGCGGATGGGTGGGTGGTGGGTGGGGGGCGGTTGGGGGGGGTTGCAGGCACAGGAAAACCAGACATCCTCTCACCCCCACTTGCCCCCACCGGTCCAAGTGGCTGGACCCCCAAATGGCTGGACTCGGCTAGCCACACTGCTGGGATGGGTAGAGGGAGACTCCAGCTTGGCTGCTGCCACTCCAGCACAGAGGGCAGGGTTGGGCCAGGCTCCCCAGGTGAAAAGATCTGCCGGGGTTGGGCCTGACTAGTGGAGAAAAATTCCCGTAGAAGGAAACAGAGGTGAATTTCCCCACAATTTGCATATGGTGGGGGCTAGCCCGCCTGCACTTGGGGGGGAGGGGGCGGCAGGGCAGGAACCCGGCAGCAGCTGAGACAGGAAGTCTCATGCTGGAATTCCCCTCCAGCCACTGCCCTGGCCCAGAAAGCCCCACAGGCAGGCAGGCCAGCAGGCAGGCCGGCAGGCAGACAACTCTCGAGCTTGGCTCCTCTGAACACCCTGCCCCTAACCCCCTCCTCCGGCCAGGCCCCTCCTCCTGCCAGGATACAAACACAGGCCACACAGGGCAGTCTCCAGGCGCAGCCCCTCCAGGCTCCTGTCCCCAGGGAAAGAAGTCACGGAGCATTCAGCTCCTAGTCCAACTCAAGCTGGAGCCTGAGAGATGACCCCTGACTCTCAAAACACAGGCTGTGACCTGCTGCCTGCTCACAGGGAAACCAGTGTTCCTCAGCCCCTTATCCAGGGTTAGCCCATTTCGAGGTGGAAGACTGACCTAAGGCGGTGGGAAGAGGGCTCACCTGCGTACCTGCTGTGCTGGGCCAAGACCAGCTGGACAGCTCACTCGCCCCAGCTGGGCTGGGAGTAGGTGGGGCCAAATGCCAGATGGGGCAGAGGCTGACGTCATGCCAGCCTCAGGAGACCCACCTGGGAGATGCCGCTAGGCAGCAGGAGGTGCCCTCCCCACCTTTCACCCCGTGTCGGGGTCTCCCCTTGTCTGTGCCAACAGGAACTTTTCCTTGTGAGTGACCCACCCACTCCTGACTCACCAGCTGCCTCGAAGGGAACTGGGAGAAAGCAGGCTGGAGGATGGGGCCTGTTGACGGGAGAAGTCAGGGCTCTTTAAGGCTAGCAGCGGCCCTGGCGTCACCCTCCACCCCCACCCACCCTGTGCCCTCCAAGTACCACAGAGAGACATGACTAGAGCTGAGAGCTGGCTCTGGCCCTGGGAGCCTTAGCGACCAGTTCAGCCCAGTCACGGCTCACCTGAAGCCAAAGCATTAGGCCACCCGCTCACACCCCCACGGCAGTCAGCTCCTGCCACGAGGTTATTCTTGGTCATGGCTCAGTAGCTGAGCCCTCTTCCATGGGAGCCCAGGGACAAGAAGGCCCCGGAAGACCCAGCCCTGGAATAATAGTAAAATAATGACCACTGCCATTGACTGAGCACTTCTGACTCTCTAGGTCCTCAGCATCACTCCCCACGATGACCACCTGGGGTTAGCGCCATCCCACAGATGAGGAAATAAGACGAGGAGGAGTGGTTACTACGCGGCTGGCTCCTGAGAGAACTGAGCCCGCAGGTTAATTCCCTGCAGGGCCTGCCTCACGTCAAGCAGGAGGAATTGAGACCGAGAGTACCAGCCTCAGGAGAGACCCACAGCACACGGTGAGCTCTGGGGACAGAGGAGGGCTTGGACTCGAATTCTTGCTCCACCATTAACCAGTAGTGTGATGCTGTTCGCTGTGCTTCCAGCCCTATGACAGTCCACGAAACCCACTTTAAACACGTCACTAGGCTTAAGGGAGCCTCTCGCGTGCAGGAGGACATCACAGCGGTCCTCACTGTCCATTGACCAAGGCCCCTTAATGAGCGGCAGACAGGTCACCACCATTCCATCCATCTTCTTCACAGAAGTAACACATACCTCATGGCCACATTGCTTCCATCAATGACCACAGGTCTCAGGTCGCTGCCCTCTTTGTCCTCCTCTGGGATTGAGGGCTCTAGGGTGGAAGCCTTGGGGGAGCCCCCACCGCGGGGCACCAGAGGGGGCTGCAGGCAGGGCTCTGGCGAGGCCTGGCGCTCGCGCTCAGCAGCTGAACCGTGCTTCACCAGTTCCCCCAGCACCGTGTTGGTGTCCGCCTGGACGCCCAGCTTCTGCAGGACGCTGTGGATCTCAGAGGCCGAATAGCCTAGCTTCCGGAAGAAGTCCACCTTCATCTGCAGCTCAGAAGAAGCCGCTGCGTCCTCAGCAGCCAGCTCTGGGGCCGGTTCCAGGTTCCCCCGACAGCAGTGGCCGTCCTCAAGACCCCACAGACTCATGGCCGGCCTGGTTCCCCGAATGGGCCTCTCTTCACAAGAGTCACTCATATCTCAGGCACCTGTCACAGCTCCTGTGAGACAACCACGGGGTTAGGGATGGGGAACAGCACTCTCTCATCCTCTCAACCTGTCCCACCCCACAGGATGAGGCAACACTGAACCGGCGGCACTACACAAAACCACCTTCGTGTGTCAGCTCAGGAGGTCCCAGCTAGAGATTACCACTCCCATTACATACAGGGGTAAACCGAGGCACAGACAGTAAGTACTGGCTCAAGGTCATCCAATAGTTAGCTGGTGACACAAGAATCCGAGCGTAGTTTGACTCCACCCCCTAACCCACCCCATGCTAATTCAGGGAAGCCAGAAGGAAGGGGTGGGGCTCGCAGATGGAAACCCGGGGCTGGAAGCGCGCTGGGGGAGGGGGGCTTCCCCGTCGGGGCCGTCACTCTCCCGCCCGTCCCACACTCAGGAGGGCAGGGGCCCACGGCCGGACTCTTCAGGCCAGGAGAGAGCAAGTTGCTGGGGTGATCCGCCAGGCAGAAAAGTTGCTGGGAGACTGGCTGGCTGCCGAGCGCCGGTGACGCCAACGGTGTCCCGGCCCAGAGACCCGCGCTGTCTCCACGCCCCCTGCCCTGGGCTCCCCTAACTTGGGCTAAGTTGGAGGGGTTCCGCGGCCCGCTGCCACGTCTGCCCCCCACCCGGACCCCGCCGGCACCCCCGCACCCGCCCGGGCCCCGCCGCCCGCGCCCCTCCGCGACTCACCCCTCCGCTCGCCAGGCGCGAGCGGCGCCGTCTCCATGGGGCCGAGTCCGGGGGCGAGTCGGCGGCGCCTCCGCACCCGGCCGGGGGCAGATGCTTTAAGGACGGTGACGCGGAAGCCGGGCAGGGCCTCCGCCCCTTCCTGCTCCGCCCTCCGCGCCGCCCGCCCCGCTCCGCTCCGCTCCGCTCCGGCCCGGCCCCCTCCCCCGCCGCCCCGCCCCGCGCCGGTCCCGGGTCGCGGACACTGCCCCTCTGCGCGCCTCGGGAGGGGAGCGAGCCCCGCGGTCGGCCTCGGCGCGCACCGAAGCAGGTACGCGCACCTGTTAGGTACCGACCGCCCGAGATGCGTAAGAGCCGTACGGAGACACGCACAACCACTATCGTTGAGACTCAGGAACTCGACGCTCAGGAACTTGTGCACACAGAGTGAAACTGGCACACAGAAGTTGGGCCGCTGGAGGTGGCGCCGCAGAGACAGGGGCGCTAGACAGGCGCTTCCCCGATGGAGCCGGGACACCCAACAGATAGGCCGAGACTGGAGCTGCTACCCAGAGATGGGGCACACTCAGGCCTGGCACACTTTTTCTGGAATAAATACTTTCTCGAGACAGAAAGACAGGTATAGCTAGCAGATGCCCAGTGACAGAGGAGAGGAGCCAGCGAAGGCAGGGACATTGGCACCAGTCTCCATGTCGGGGAAGGGAAGAAGAGCGTTGCTCACGCTGAGAAACTCGCCCCCCAGCACCCACCCAAGAGGGCACGATCCCTCCTGTGCGCACATCACCTGCGAGCGTCCACCCAGCGGCTTACACGAGAAGGATAGAAATTCTGAAAAGGCCAATTACCCCAGATAGCAAGACTCAGAACCAGGATCAAAAGCTCCTTTTCCAGGGCATCAGGGGCCACTTTGCCACTTCGGAAATCACTAGTGACCCCGGGCAGAGGGGAGCCTGGCTTTCGGTGTGCACAAAGAGGCAGGAAGGGAGGAGGGGAACTCAGAACCCACAAGCTGGAGGACAAAGTGTCTAGTGCTACAGCTCACTTTGCTGATGGGGAAACCGAGTCCCAGGAGCCGAAACACTCAAAACGAGGTGTTTATTACTGTGTGCTGGTACTTTAATTATATTATCACTGCCTTATCCAAAGCATGTGTCCTGTACAGGCACTATTTGTGTTACGATAAACAATTATTTATTGTAAAATATACCATAGAGACAGCTGTACATGTACATCTTAAAGAATGATAGCGATTAACTGGGTGTGGTGGCACATGCCTGCAATCCCAGGAATTTGAGAGGCTGAGGCAGGAGGATAGCAAGTTTGGGGCCAGGGTGGGTAACCTAATGAGACACTGTCTAAAAAAGGGATGGGGGGTTAGGACGTAGTTCAGTAGTAGAGCACCCCTGAATACTATCCCCAGTACTTAAAAAAGACAGTAAAAACTTTTTCAAAATCCGTGTATGTATCATCTAATTTAAAAAGCAGACCAGTGCCAGTACCTTTGAGACCCACCAGGTGCCCCTGTCATAAGTCCCTTCCCTTATCCTGAGGGACTACATTCCTGAACTTGGATTAGTCATTCCCTTGCTAAAGTTCTTACCACTTTTGTATGAATCTAGATAGTATAGTTTTGTTTTTCCTTTAAACTTCATGTAAATAGACTCATTCTATAATTAGGTGACACACACAGTATGTCTCATACACAGTATGTTTTTTAAAACCCACATCTATCATCTGCGTACCTATAATTTATTCATTTTACTACTGAATAGTATTCCATCTTATGAATATACTCTTGGTTACTTATCTTTCCACCTGTTGGATATCATTTTTGGCTTTTATTTTTAGTTTTTTATTTTTTTGCACCATACTGAGGATTGAATCCAGGACCTTTGCACTGAGCTACTTCCCAGTTCCCTTTTTTTTTTCCAGTTATTTTTTATTTTGAAACTGGGTTTTGCCAAGTTGTCCAGGCTGGGTTTAAACTTGAGATCCTCCTACCTTAGTTTTCTACAGTGCTGGGATTACAGGTAGGCAGCACCATGTCCTACATTTCTAGTTTTTTTTTTTTTCCTACTGAAAAGTGTGCTTTGTATACTCATATAGAATCGAGGACATGGACACGCAGAGCTGGGTGAGTCGCTAGCCCAGGGTCTGCAACTGGTGGGGCCGGAATCACACAGCCCTCCCTGGCAATCAATCCATCTTGCCCCTGAAGCTTGCTCATGGGGAGGCCGAACCAGCTCGCAGGGTGGAGGGAGTGTGCATGGCTAAGCAGGTCCTGAGGGTGTTTCTCTGGGCCCGCCTGCACCCACCTTGTCAGGCCTGTTCTGGTGCTTGGTCATCTCTGAAGATCTCAAAGTGTCCCTCTCTATGTCCCCCAAACACAGCAAGCCCACGGCTGGCTGTGGAGAGAAGGAACCCAGGCGCCCAGCCCCCCATGCCTTTGCAAGAAGGATGATGCCGACCACCTCCCGTGCTCTCTGTCACTCTGGTGCGTGCTGTACCCTCGTGCAGTGAGGAGAGCTCAGGGCTGGAAGACATCATTCATTGCAGTAACTGCCTTCAAGATAGGAAAATATTAAGTGGCGTGTCCAGGTTAATATTGTATTGATACTAATAATCCACCACAGCAATAATGCCTCACATTAGAGTGCTTGCCAGGCATCGGGCAGCATGCCAGCAACAGGCAGACACTTCTGGGCCTCTGCTTCAGGTTCTCCCTGCGCTGGGAATACCTCCCCCGCCCCTCTGACTGCTGCCTGGCCAATTCCATCCATCTTTAAGAGCGCAAGGTGGTAACGATGCCTCCTCCACTGTGAAGCCCGCTCTGACTGCAGATGCTGAGTGGCTTCCTCCTCAGCTGTGCCCCTGCTCCCAACTCTGTCCTCTGTAAGAGCTGGAGTCTCACTGCCAGCCTGGGACCTCTCTGGCTAGGATTGGTGGGAGCTCCACCCGCGCTCCTAGGCCGAGTGCCGAGTTAGTGCCGAGTTAGAGCAGCAGGACTGGGGGATGAGTCACACAGCTCCCTGCCCTCCGGAGCTGTGGTTGAGCTCTCTTCCGGCTCTTGAGAAGGGTTCCTTCCTGAGAAGCTGACTCTCTTCTGCAGAACCCAGGGCTGCTCTGGGGAACCCCTGCTCCACTTACAACTGGAATTTGCAAAGCTCAGCCCCAGCCCCTGAGCCCTCATCCCGCTCTGTCTCTTGCGCATCCTCCTCAGAGGCTCTGTCCCCATTTCCTTCCTGGAGCCTGCTTGCCCTCCAGCTGCCTGCCTGTGCCCAGCCAGTCTGGGGGAGCTCCAGGAAACTGCAGGCCCTGTCCCCACTTAGGGTGGGCAGGGGAGGCTGGCAAAGGAAAGGTCCCAGAAATGACCTTGGGCAGCTCAGTCTGGGGAGGACACAGGAGCTGGGCCACCTCTAGAGGAAGGCTGAGCAAGAGCCCCCAAGCCTAAGCAAAGTGGCCACAGGGGTGATGATTAAATTCAACAAGGTCTCCTGAGTGTGGAGAAAGAACCGTATCCTTCCCATGGTTTGAGGCTTTTCGTATATTCATGCCTTTTCTTTTTTCCTTCTGTTTTGAAGATTGAACCCAGGGCCTTTGTGCTATGTCCCTAGACTTTAAAAAATTTTTTTTAGTTTGAAACAGAGCAAAGTTGCACAGGCTAGACTCCAACTTGTTTTGTTTTTGCTTGTATTGACAACATCTCATGTAGTTCAGGCTGATCTTGAACTTACTGTGTAGCCCAGGTTGGCCTTGAACTCACAGCAATCCTCCTGTCTCAGCTTCCTGAATGCTGGGATTATAGGGGTGCATCATGACACCTGGGCTGATGTACCTTTTAAGTGGTAACCGAACAAATTAACTCTTTTTTTTAATCATACACTTGAATATGGTACAATATACTTGAGTTATTAACAAGATAATTAGAGTAGTTGTTTTTAAAATATCTATTTCCTTGAAGCAATATCTGATCCGAGGGCTGTGACAGGGAAAAGAGGAGCCTGGAGTTGCCTGAGAAGAAGTGCTCCAAACACAAAATCACGGGGGCACATCAGAGGGACCCCAGAGCCAAGAGAGCTCCCAGGGAGGGGTCAAAGCTGGAGCAGTGTGAGCCGCGGAATACAGAGTAGAATATTGGATTACAACTCAGAGTATGAAAGAAAGACCTGTGGGGCCCTACTGACATAAATAAGGGCATAACCGAGGAAGGAGGGGCAACTGTTCAGTGATAAATGTACACTCTCCCCTGTATGAGGTGGCATGTGTGTGTGCCGTGGACTTAGTGACTTGTTTGTAATCAACAGGGTTGAGGAAAGAACAAAAACAACTAACTTTGCAGTGGAAAAACCCAGCAGACAGCACTTGAGCGAAAGGATCAGGATAACATCACTAGTGATAAGTGCCTATTGCATGCCTGACCCTTCCCTCTTGCGACAGTGTGACCACAGGGCTCTTCACCTCTGTAGCATTCTCTCTAAAAACCCATAATCACAGACGAAGCATCAGATAAACCCAAGTTAAAGGACATTCTACAAAATACCTGCCTGGGACTTGTCAAAACTGTCAAAGTCATGAAAAGCCCAGGAAGACAGGACCGGAGGACTCTGAAAACAGCCTCTCTGCATGCATCACGGTTCCCTGGTTTGGGGAAGTAGGAATGGAAAAGCCGGCAAAATCCAAATAAGGCCTGCAGTTTAGTTACTAGTGATGTACCAATGTGGGAATTTTGAGTTTGTACAAATGTGAGACGATAACATCAGGGGGCCTGAAACCGGATGAGAGGTCTAAAGGTAGTCTCTGCATTACCTTTGCAGTCTTGTGCAAACCTAGAGTTATTCCAAAACTAGAAAGTTCATTTAGAAAAGACACATAGGGTTTGGGGATTTAGCTCAGTGGTAGAGCGCTTGCCTAGCAAGTGTAAGGCCCTGAGTTCGAGCTGCTGCCTCCCCCTCTGCAGAAACCCCCGAAAAGACACATACAAGTTCATGGGCCTTCTGGATGGTGTGTTTTGGTGATGGGGCCCCGTGTCTTCACTCAGTGCTGCTGGTGTATGTCCTGCGCCTCAGTATAATCCCATCGGAGAAAATGCCCAAGGTGTAAACTTGAGCCTTTGCTCTGGGGGCCCTGGTACAATGGCCCTGTTGGTCCCCCCTTCTTGCTGCACCCCCCATGCAGTGACCCCTGCTCCCTCTTCTGTGAACCTTGAATCAGACTGCTGGAGCTGGAAAGCCCCTAGAGACTGATTAACCTGACACCGTTTTATGGATGGGGAGACTGGGAGGGGAGGAGGGAAGGGCCTTGCTCCGGCCCCTTGCTGAGTCAGTTTAGGCCACATGGAGAATGGGCCCAGGCAGGCTTTCTCCATCCCAGCATTTTAGGCCCCATGTGCGCAGAGATGGGGATCAGACCTACAGAGGTGACTCACTGGGGAGCTGGTAAGGGCCCTGCTAAACTGGAAGGAAGGGTGGAACCCCAGGTGCTGACTGGCAGGAGGGTTTGAGCAGTTCTTCCTTTGCTTTTATGATGTTCTCCCTTCCCTGGTGAGTCCTTTTGACACTCCAGAAAGAGGTGGGGCCTGAAAGTGGGCAAAAGTTTAAACATCTATACCCTGCCTCCCACCCCGAAGCAGCTGCAGTGGATGAAGGGACCAGAGAGGATTCTGCAGAGCCCGGAGAGTGGGAAGAGGGTTGGGCCCTGTCCTGGGTGGCATGCTCTCTAATCTGTACCAGGGGACACAACGTGGTGACATACTGGAAGTTGCTAGAATCCCCTGGCTGTCCCTAAGGCCTGGTGCGTAGGGGCCAGGGCAGAGGGGCCTGCTACTGAGAGGCGGAGGCACACGCATGCTTTCTAGCCTAGGTGGTAAAGCGCCTTCCTCATTGAGTTTCCATACTAGCAGTCACCTGCGGAGGCACTGCCATCTCCCCTCCTCTCTCCTCTCCCCTCTCTGTCCTCTCCATCCATGCCATGGCATGGACCTTGGCAACTGCTAGGTGAATCGTGTAGGCATGAGGCAGCGGGGTTCCGGACCACTTTGCCGTGTCCATCTCTGTTGTACCTACCTACGTTCGAGTCTAGCTCAAGGATGTCCCTTGCATCTGAAAAGGGCAGCCAGAAACCTGGAGACTCAGACCTGGGAGGGAGCTCAAGGCTCACCTGGGGTCTCCAACTGAACCATCTGCAAAGACTCATGTGGAGCAGAGGAAATCCAGGCCAGATCTAACCAAGACTGTGGAGCTGGCTGGCCTGGGTGCACATGGTCACACACAGGTGTGTCCTGTTGTTGTCACACACAGGTGTGTGGGAGAGTCACACAGAGCGCCTCACAAGATCCTGGAGGTCACCAGTGTGCAATCACAACCTTGTCAGAGCTTCCGACTGCAAGTAGAGATATTGTTAGCCGATAAACATGCCAGAGAGATTGGTTAGTTGTTTCTCCAGCACCCTTTGCCCCTTCTAACAGTACTGGGGATTTCCTAGCCATGTGATTTGGTTAGCGACAACCCCTTCCAGCAGTGGGGACTAGCTGGCTTGAGAAAAGCAGAGTATTTCACCCTCCAGGCTATAGTAATTGGTCCAACAAGACACATGGCCCAATTTAGGCCAACCAGAGTCAGTGAATCTCTGGGCCTTTTCTTTTCTTTTCTTTCTTTCTTTCTTTTCTTTTCTTTTCTTTTTTTTTTTTTTGCGCTGGGGATCAAACTCAGGGCCTTGTGCTTGTGAGGTAAGCACTCTAACCAGTGAGCTAAATCCCCAGCCCCTGGACCTTTTCTTTGAGCTAAATGGGACTCAAACTGTTTCTTGCTAATTACACATGAGAAAAGCAAGCAGTGCCAGGAGTTTCTACAGCCACATTGGGACACACCATGGGAGGTGAAGCCGAGAGACTGAAAGAACATAGATCTTGTTAACAGCTGTTGGATCAAGCCTTGCCTGAAGCTATCACTAGCCCTTGGGTTTGGTTATGTAACCCCATAAACACTGTCACTCATAACCAAAAATGTCTTTTGTAACGGTAACATAATTATTTAATAATTATTCAGTATAAATACTTAAATTCAGTTTAGGGGATAAAAACCCTACGTACAGCCAGGCGTGGTGGTGCACTCCTGTAATCCCAGCACTCAGGAGGCTGAGGCAGGAGGATAGTCACAAATTCGAGGCCAGCCTGAACTGCATAGCAAGACCCTGTCTCAAAACAAAACAAAACAAAACAACCAAAAAGCCTTGCACATGATAAAGCTGGCACCTGGAAAGAATAAAGGACTCTTAGGGCCAAAAAGGTCAGGAAATTGCTGGTGTGTTCAGGCTTAGCTGTTTGGCACATGTTTAAAGTAAGGCAGGCTCAGAGAGGTTACAAGATTTGCTCAGAGTTTTACAGCTGTTTGGTAAGGTCTCCTGACTCGGGTCACTAACACTCGATGTTTATAATTGGAATGGTTGAGCATCTCTGCATTCCCAGTGAAATCATTGCATCGCTACATGGTTTTCTCTCTTGTCTCTCTGTTTTTGCAAAGGAAAAGATGTGTCAGCCAGCTCTTTGGTCACTGTGACAAAATACCAGAGAAAGTCTAGTTAAAGGAGGAGAGGTTTATTTTGGCTCGTGGTTTCAGAGGTTTCGGTTTGTGGTTGGATAGCTCCACAGCAGATGTCATGGCAGAGGATTGTGGTGGAGGAAACCTACTCACCTCCTCATATGCTGGCAATCTTCCTCCTTCTTCCTTTTTTATCCCATCGAGCTCTGAGCCTATTGAATGGCATGGCCCACATTTATGCTGGGGCTTCCTCTCTTGGTTTGCCATTTCACACGCCAATCATCTCTGGAACCGCCCCCACAGACACACTGAACAGTGTGCTTTTAGCCTAAGTGTTTCTCAATTCCATCAAGTTGACAATCAAGATTTACCATCAGAGGAGGGATGGCAATAATTCTGTTCATTTTCCAAATAGGGAGGCAGAATCCCAGTGAGGTTTCTGCCAGAGGTCACACAGCAAGATAGTGGCAAAGCTGACCCTGGGTACCAAATGTCCTGAATGTCACTTTGGTTCACCACCTTCCACTTGTCCCTCATGCTAGCCACCTCTGCCTCCCTTTGGGTAGGAGTACAGATTAGGGATGTGGTAGGACGCTTTTCTGGCCTTCCTTCTCAGCATCGAAGTAATTAAAGAGGCCATCGAGTTGTGCAGGCCAAGGAAGAGCTTCAGGACACTGGTAGTTGAGTCTTTCTTCCACCCTTGGGAAAACTAATGCTCAGAGAAAGCTTAGGATATTTCCTTTGCCAGGGACTCCAAAAGGGAGGCCAGCCGAGGGAGATGAGAGGCTGTATGCATGAGGTTCCGCCCTCGCAGTCCCCATAACCCCAGCTCTGATATCTGCCTTCTTGCTCCAAAACCATCTATGGCTTCCCAACAATTTCTGCAGGCACAGGGCTGAAGTTAATGGCGGCACAGGCTGGGCACTGCATAATTTGGATTATAATCTGTATGATGTCTTCTGGCACTGTGCAGTTTGCAACTTTCGCAATCATACATGGTAGGCCTATGTTGAATTTCTCAACATATTCGGACACTCAAGTCATTTTCACAGCAACTGATAACCTTATAAACCCCTTTTTTGAATAAGAAAAAATTTCATAATTTTTACAAGGTACAAAACATGTTACGAGAATTTGCCTTGTTTTAGATTAGTCAGATCTCGAAGATTGTATTTGAATATTTATTTCTAAAAAGATTCATTATTTTTAAATGCTATTTTTGATTGTTTTCTGTTTAATAAGTGAAGCCTATTGCTTAATAGAATTTAAATTAATTTTATGAGGGAAATCAAGGTTTATAGACAAATGAATTAAAAATAATTTGTTAGGCTTGATTTGAGTACTGAATGTATACTGAAATTATCATTATAGATTGAAATCTTACATGTTATGAATTTTAAAAATGGATATATTTGCTTTTAATACTTGGAAGGTTTAGAATTCTTGCACTGTGTACTTCATTTTTGTGATTTGTCTAGTTATTTTTAAAACAAATGTTGTGCTTTGGTCCTAAATGAAGAGATAAGAGGGAAGATTATCATTTCTTCAAATAACCCATTTCAGTTCTGAATAGCTGTTATTTCCAAAAGATGAAAAGCCAGAATGGCTACATTTTCTCCTTTTTAGTGGCCGGTTTTGAAGTATGAGAGCCATTTTGATGTTCTACATTAGATGTTTTAAACCAGGTGATACATTAGCAGTGTGAAGTTGCGAAAGGTACAGGCCATTCACAGTGGAAACAAAGCCTCTTTCTGGTGGGCTTCAAAGTGGTTCTGTTCTCCCAGGACGACGGAGTTAGCAGTTTTCTTGTATCTTTCCAGGCAGAACCTAGGCACCTGTGGACAAATATATGCCCAAACACATTCTTGGTGTTGATTTTTATTTTTTATTTTGTACAGTATGGGGAATCAAACCCAGGGCCTCAAGCATGCTGGGCCAGCACTCTACCACTGAGCTCCATCCCCAGTCTCTGCTTCTCCTTGTTTTTATGCAAATGAGGTCCTCTATACAGCTAACTACAGTTTGTTTTCTTATTTGAAAATGCACCTCTGAGACAGTTCTAGCCACTATATTTAACCTAATCTCATTACTCCATTGTAAGGATATGCCATAATTTATTCAGGCAGTGTGTGACTGATAGACGTTTAGGTGGTTTTTAAATTTCTTTTCTTTTCTTTTTTTTCTTGGCTTTTTGGCTTTCTGAGATAGGGTCTTGATATGTAGTTTAGGCTGGCTTTGAACTCGTGACCCTCCTGCTTCAGGCTCTTGAGTGCTCGAATTACAGGTGCACACCACTTTGACTGGCTTTTGGTAGGTTGTTTCTGATCTTTGGCTGCTGCAAACAATACTGTGCTGTATACCTCTGTCCAGTCATCACTTTGTAACTGCACCAATACTGTCAACTTTCCATTACGGTGACACACGGTCACAAATAGTCAACTTCCCATTACTGTGACAAAATACTGGAGCTAAATCAACTTATAAGGAGGAAAGGCAGTTGGGCACAGTGGTACCTGGTTGCAATTCCAGCACCGAGGGAGGCTGAGGCAGGATGCTTGCAGGTTCAAATCCCACTTGGGCAATTTAGCAAGACTTTGTCTCAAAATAAAAAAATAAAATAAAAAAACAAAGAAGCCTGGGATGTAGCTCAGTGTGAAGGCCCTGGGTTCAATTCCCAGTACTGGAGGCAGAGCAGGGTGGGGAGAAGGCTTATTGGCTCATGGTTTCAGTGGTTTCAGTCCATGTTTGCTTTGTTACATTGCTTTTGAGCATGTGGAAAGGCAGAACATCATGACAGGAGCTTGTGGTGTAGAAAGCTTCTCATTTCGTGGTGGCCAGAAAGCAAAAGGCTGGTGTCTTAGTTAGCTTTCTAGAACCAATGGTTTGTAAGAGAGGAGATTTACTACAGGACATTTGTAAGTTACAATATTCACCCATAAGCCAAATGCAGGAAGTGCCAAATGTCCAGCTAGGCACTGGAGACCTGAAAGATCCAATCAAGGGCTGCGCGCCCACAGCGCTGTCCCGTGTACGTCAGTGTCTGCAGATGGTGGCTGAAGAAATCTTTACTAGAACCAGCATACGCTGCTTGCGGCAGAGATGACGACCAGAGCTCCCCCGAAGCAACAGCAGCCATCCTTGACGACGGCAAGGCCCCGAGCTCCTTCCTTGACAAGGACAGCCGAGTCCCTTTCAGGAGAACCAGCCACAGCAGACCTTCTCCTGGGAAACAGCCCACCAACTAGCTTCTGCTCCCATTCTGCTATATGTTGAATCAGCAACAATCCTCAGGTGGATCCTCTATCCCTAGAATCACATCAACTCAGTCCAGCTGGATGTTCCGGCGTAAGCTGACCACAATAAGTCCACCACAGACGGGAAGGGGCTGGGCCCTAAATCCCCTTCAGGGGCATGCTCCCAGTGACCTAATGCTTCCACTAGGCCTCGCTTCCCAGAAGTTCCACCATGTTCCCCAAGTAGTGCCAAGGCTGGGATGAAGCCTTCAGCACATGCACCCCTGAGGACATTTCAGCCAGGCAGATTCTCTTGCTCAGCTAAAGAGTGTCTTGGTTTGTTAGGATGTCTGGGAAGCCTACACAAGAGAAATGTATTTTTTCACAGCTCTGCAGGCTGGAAATCCAAGACCAAGGTGTGGGTAGGGCTGGTTCCTTCTTAGTATATGTGCTGCCGAAGCGAGCACTTGGGCTGGTTCCTTCTGAGGGTGTGGGGGAGAGTCATCTCCAGGCCTCTCTGTGGCTCTACATGCCTTGCTGGCCATCTTCGGTGTTTCCAATAAATGCACCTCCAGGGCTCTGTCTTCAAGTTTATATAGCATCCTCCCTGTGTGTGCCTGTGACCACATTTCCCCTTTTTCACAAAGGCACCAGTTATATTGAATTAGGGGACCTCTCCACTCTGATGTGACCTCGTCACAACTAATCACATGTGTAAAGACCACATTTCCGAATCGGGTCACATTCCGAGGTCCTAGGGGTTGGGATTTCATGGTGTGAATTTTGCTTTGTTTTTTTCTCTTTTAGTTTTTTTCTCTGTGTGAATTTTAGCGGCATAAAACTCACCCTACAACAAGCATTTACTTTTAGGAGAATATTGCTAAATTACTCTTCACAGAGACTATGCTACTACCTTTCCACCGGCAATGACGACAGTGACCTTTGTCATGGGACACAACTCTGCCAACACAGTGGGCCATCTCACCTTCTGGTTTTTGCCGATTTATTTATTTTAAATTTCTTACCCTATTTCTTTTTTGCTTTATTTGCTTTTGTAGTGCTGGGCATTGAACCCAGAGCCTTGTGCCAGGCAAAAGTTCTACCACTGAACTATATCCTCGTCTTGGTTTTTGACATTTTAGCAGATGTAAAAATGGCATCTTATTACAGCCCAACTTGCATTTCCCTTCTACTTGAGAGTGAGCGTTCTTTTTCATGTATTTTAGACTGATTTGATTATTTTCCTGATCAGTTGATTATATCCTTTCCCTATTTTTAAATTGGATTATTGGATTATTTGCCTTTATTGATTTGTGGGACCCTTTTAAAGATAAGGGAAATTAATTCTTTGTGGTTTGTTCAAAAATTATTTTCCTGGTCATCTTGGGCTGTGAGCTGGGGTAGCAGTGCAGCCGCGCTCCGGACTGGGGAGGAACGGGCTGTTGCTCCTCTCCCCACCCCAGCGGCAGGCGGCCAGGACCCTAGGAGTGGATTCCACAGCGAGTCCAGAGAAAGATAAGTGCAGAATGAAGAGTTATAAGAATAAAGCCCTGGGGCTGGGGATTTAGCTCAGTGGCAGAGCGCTTGACTAGCAAGCACAAGGCCCTGAGTTCGATCCCTGGCAGCAACCCCCCAAAAAAGAAAGAAAGAAATAATTAAAAATAAAGCCCTAAAAAAAAAAAAAGGCCTAAACCCTCAAGAGCTGCAGAACAGGAGAGAAGAAGGAATACAGCTTCGAAAATAAAAGAGGGAAGAACAGGTGTGCAGATGCAGAAATGTCTCTTTGCCCAGAAATGACAACACTATGTTAGAAGGTCCTATCCGGGCTCCTGTGTTCCAGAGGAAGTTATTACCAAAGATGTGGTTCAGGTGATTTTTTCTAATAATGGTGAACAACAGTTAATGGCAACACAGAAATTTAGAAAGCTCCTTTCTAAAGGGAAGAATTGTTTTTGGTATGCTTTTTGATAGTGTAGGATCTTGTAGTAGAGCTTCATTTGATTAGATTTTTAAAAAAATTAATATGCTTTTCCTGGCCAGATGCAGTAGGTTTTAGTTTCTTTTTAAAATATATACAAAATAACATTTATTTTAAAAGATATTATCAAAGTATCACACTCATCGTAGAAAAATTGCAAATTATGAAAGAATTTAAAGAAACAGACATAAAGATTAAGCTTGGTGCCTAGAAACAAGGTTATAAATTATTGCCAAAATATTTTCAGACATAGGTTTTTTGTCAGGTTTTTTTTTTTTTGTGCTAGGGATCCAACTCAGGGCCTTGTACTTGCTAGGCAAGTGCTCTACCACTGAGCTAAATCCTCAACCCCTGACACAGTTTCTTTTTTTTTTTTTAGAAAACGTATATTTATTTGTTAAGCTATTACAAAGACAAAACAATTATCATCAGGTGTACTTTAAGGACCTCATCCTAGTTAACTTGTTCTGTTACAGAAAACTAACCCAAGAAGGTAGAAGTTAAAAGATATAACCTAAGAGGCTATAACAAAGCAGACTGGAAAAACAGTGGGGAAGGGACAGAAGCTACCCAGAAACATTTATGTATCAGTGGAAGGATTTGCAAGTGGGATGTTTCCCAAGAGACTACCTAGAGAGGTCTGAATTAATCTGGGCCCCAAGTTAGTAAAAGATGTTGCACCTGTGGAGAATGAGATGGGCTAATTTTTGAGACCTCGGCCTTTTCTTTTAGGGACAAGCATATCTCTAGGCCCCCAAACCCCCACCCCCACCCAAAACATCCTCACTTCAGCCTCTCTATTGCCTGCCCAGCTCCTGTGCATGTTTGCCACACCAGTCTGCCAGCATACAGACAAAACACACAGCAAAGGCAGGAATTATAGGCCTAGTCAGCGGGTACTTAGACACAAAAAGTTTTAGGGTAAATGATAAACTACAAATACCCTCTTGGTTAAGCTAATTCACCTTCGTTAATAAAGGTCATAGTTTCTTCTGCTGGTGACAACTCGCTGTCTCAGTATAGTTTATCTTGAGGAAGAACTGGTTTAAGTGAGTTTTGGAGAAGGAAAAAGATTTTCATCAACCTCTCTTCAGAGGGAAGAGGCACCAAGTCCTCTCCTACATTTATAAGCAGAACCTTATAGCAACATAAATCATTTTCAGTGATCAACATCTGCATCCTCAAACTGTCAGGCAACTGTTGGTGTAGTGTCTACTTCTGTGCCATCTTCATAATCTCTTATTGAATCTTCTATCCGTCCCCCAGCCATGTTATATTGGCTGCTCACAGACTGGAAAAGCATTCCTTCTAATCTCTCCAATGTGGCCTGCCCTTCTGCTGTTAAGTGGGATAATCCTTCTTCGCAGGTATAAAATGTGGGGATGTCCCCCTGTCCTTGTTCATGAGCTTGCACATCATACTCCTCTCCCTCATAATCACCTGAGTCGTCATCATCAGGATCTGGACGTAAGGCCTGGCATTCACACATCGCAGTGAACACTGCCTCCAATGCTCATTTATCACTAGGCACAAATCTAAATTCAGTAATAGGTTCAATATCATCATCACCGTCTTCCTCTTCCTCATCAGCAAGAGATTCTTTTGTTTCTTCTCCAAATTTAGCATTCACCATAACATACAAATGCTCTCATGGATAGGCATTTAGGTCCCTGGACACAGCATGTAAAGTAATGGTGGAGTATTCCAGTGAGAATCCTAATCCTGAACCATCTAACCAGGACAGGCAGCTCTCAGCGATGTAAAGGGTGGCAGCGCCAAGGCCTTTCCCATTCAGCACGGCCTCGGTATCTGGCTGCTGGTGACAGAGCCCCTCGGCCGGCCCCGGGTAGTGGAAAACGCTTCAGGAAGCTCATTGCAGCTGGGAACATCGAAACACGGGTTCTAAAGGAGCCGGGCCACAGCAATCTGACACAGTGGTTTTTTTTTTTTGTTTTTTGTGGTGCCGGGGATTGAACTCAGGGCCTTGTGCTTGCTGACACAGTGTTTTAAAATGGCGACATATTATTATAGAACGTGAATCTGAAATAATAATCATGGCGGTATTACTTTTTTTCTGTTTTTGAGTGTTGTAACCGATTTCTACAAAAATCATTGTATAATCTAAAACTTCCTCAGTGTACATTCATGAAAGTGAAATGTGGGTCAAAGGCAATAAACTTAACTTTTACTCTCAAAACAAACCAAAAACCCTAATATTTTCTTTTCCTGCTGGTCAAATGTTATTTCACTTTGTGTATGGATTTCTTCTTTCTTCCTTCTTTCCCTCGCTCCTGCCTCTCTCCCTTTTTCTTTTCCTCTCTCCCTCCCCTCCTTTTTCTTTCTCTCTTCTCTTTGGTGCTGAGCAGGCACACAGGACCTCATGGATGTTAGTTCCACATCATTGACCTATATCCCAGCCCCTTCTCTTCTTTTTAACCAGGAAAAAAATGTTCAACTTTACGTTGACTAACAGATCTTTCTGTGTGGTTTTCTTTTACTGTTTTGGAAATGTTTCTTTTCTTTCTAGTTCATGAGCTGCACACCGTTAGGGTTTAATTACAACACTTGATCCTGAGGCTGCTCTCTCCAGAGGTGGGGCGTAGAGGGGGGACTGGATCGGGGGTGCTGATCTCACAGCGTTAAGTGCTCCTGCAGCAGGACCTGGCAAGGGGCCCTGAAGGTTGCGCTTCATCAGGCTCCTTGAAACCCCACATGCGACATTACGGTGGAATTCACTCTTGGGGCTCCAGACACCGGCTGCCGGGTCATGACTGACATCCAACATTCCTGTGTGGGGCGTACAGAACAATGGGATGTGTGCTCAGTAAGGGGCTCCTGGTGGGTGTGGCGCATCTGACTCCCAGACTACAAAGTCAAGAGTGCAGGAAGTATCGCTTCTCTCCCTTCCCCTCCTTTCTCTTCTTTTTCCTTCCCTTCCCCTCCCTTCCCGTCCCCTCTCCTCTCCTTTCTTTTTCTGCGGTACTAAGGGTTGAGCCCAGGGCCTTTGCACTGAGCTACATCTCCAGCCCTTTTTGAATTTTGGTGAGTCAAGTCCTCACAAATCACTAAATTGCCTAGGATGGGCTCAAACTCAAAATTCTCCTGCCTCAGCCTCCCAGAATGCTGGGATTACAGGTGTGCACCCCCAAGCCCAGTTCAAAACATCATTTTGTGTATCCACCACCACCTGCCTGAAGTTCTGCTGCCAAGGCTCCAGTTTCACTGAGCTAGCAAACACATCTGTGTGGTTTTCACTCCACGCTGCTACAAAACAGAGCCAAGGCCTGGGGTGAGGGCATAGGTTGTTTTTCCTTTGATCTGCATTTCTCGGTGACCATTTGCTCACATGAGTCATGGCTGAAGCATCCGGTGTCCCTTTATGAAGGCTCCCTCCAACTTTCAGCTCTCCCTGGCTTCTGAGCCGTGCGCAGCGCTTGGGAATCCTTGAGGGGTGCGGCTAGCTAGGACCTCATAAGGAGGTCTCTCTTGGTGGGCCCAGCTCCTACTCCAGGCCCTATCAAGGCTTGTGTTTTCTGAGGAGGGGATGGTGAGCATTGTGGCGGAAGCATCAGCTTGCACACCACGCAGATTTGGGCTCGCTTTGTTTTTCTTTATCTGCAGAATGGGGGTAGGGAATAAAAGTACCTCCCTCAAAAATGGGTGTGAAGAAGTAAATGTCACAGTGTTTGCAGAGGGCTTAGCTTAGTGCTACACACGCAGAAGACAAAGTTGTCACTTTACTCTTGTTCGTTACTGGATGGGGAAACCGAGGTTCTGGATACTGGCTGCTGGGTCACAACTGCCGCCCAACATTCCCATCTGCAGCACGGGTACAGACCCAGAGGCAGCTGTGTTCAGTTTGCACATGCTGTGAAGCCTGATGGAGGGGCTGGGCTGTATGAAAAGGGGTTTTGGCTGAGGGTTTCATGTAATCCTGTATTAAAATGGCTGCTCCACAGCAGCATAAACTCAGGCTGCATCTGTAGAAGTATAGGGCTGAAGATGGAGGAGGTGATAGCCAGAGACTTGCGTTCAGGTCTGGTTGCCGTACATTCAAGGAGGCAGGGAGAAATTAGAGTCCAAGTTTTGGGGGCTGACAGATTGAGAGGAACTGGGGATTCTGGTCTCAGAGAAAGAAGATTCAGAAGGGGAGAGGCCAGAGCTTGGAGGATAGCACCGCCTGACTCCCCTGGTACCTGTGGGCATAACCACGGGCTGAGAATCAATTGGGGCCATCAGAACTGTCTCTTAAAGCAAAGGATGGCCTGGGAGAGAGTGAGTTCCCCATCATCAGCGGTATGCAAGGAGGGTGAGGACAGGATTCTTGTTTTCAGTTCTCAGGTGATTTCAACAAAAATACTAGACCCCCTAGCAAGCGCAAGGCCCTGAGTTAGACACTCCCATCCTAGACTCTGTTGATAAAAATCCTTGTTGGCTATGTACACACACATGATAGCCAACAAATACGTAATCTGTATTTCCCCTATGTAAGGTATACTTTAAAAACGGATATTACTGAAATTGGGACTATCTTACGACCAATGCGCATTTTTAACACACTCCTTTTTC
>PVJO010012971.1:0-53524 GCA_004026905.1 Hystrix cristata | reverse complement strand
TTATGTTCACTGAACTTATTCTCCAGATCTATTCCAACATAGAGGCAGCTTGAACAGATAAAATCAGTTGATTGGGAGACATATGTTATATCTTCAGGTGTACAATTTCCATTTCTATATTTAACCTTGTTCACCTTATTTGGAAACTGGAAAAAAAAAATCTGTGATCTTCAACTCACAGTGATGCTAATAAGTGAGTTTTAAAAAATGTATGCAAAGTAGGACCAGGACTTCTAGAATAACAAAGTATGGCATTTGACAAGACTCTCTCTTCAGGAAACAATAATTTAACTACTGAAGATGCCTAAAGATAAATATGTAAAGTCTTTCATAAATTATCCTGAGGTTCTCAGAAAATGAAGCAACATTCACGCAGGGAAGTCTGCTAAATCTCAGTTAGGCAGCAGTAGCTGACTTTTGATTAATGAGTTGCTCCCTGTACCACTCTGGGACCCAGTGCCTGCTCTGTGGTGTCACAGATGTACCCCAGTGTGGGCAGCCAGAGGCAGTGTGGGCTGCCTCTCTCCCCAGCTCCCAGTCTGCTGCTGGTTTCACTGCGGGGCGGATGCCCATCATGTCTCATCCTGGCCAGACCCCTGTTGCAATCAGGCACCGTGAGAGAACTGAATCTGCCTCAGTCAGCTTGGCATCACGGTGACAAAATACCTGAGATACGCAGTGTGTAGGGAGGAAAGGTTTGTTTTGGTTCCGTTTCAGTGAATGGTCACTTGGCTCCGTAGCCCTTGCGCCTGTGGCAAGGCAGTAAGTACAGAATGGGGGGAGCCTGTGGTAGGAGCTGCTCACCTCATGGCAGTCTGCTGCGGAAGGAGAAAGGTGAGGAGCCAGGGGCCCAGTATCCCCTTCAAGGCCCGGTGTCACCCCAGCACCCTGTTTGTTCTGCCCAGGCTCCCCCATTTCCCACTAGTGCCCGTGCCTTTAACACGCCAGCCCCAGAGGACATGAATCCGGACTTTGGGAGCCTCCTTTACCCCGCCCGCTGTCACCCCTAAGGCGGAAGCTGTATTCCAATCTGATCCTGACATTCCTATTAAAATGCAAGAGAACCTAAAATTGCAAAAGCCATCTTGAAAAACAGTATGGGAGTATTCATACATTTGATTTCAAAATTTCCCACCAAAAATCAAAATATTGTGGTAATATTTTAAGGGTAGACTTTCAACAAAATTCAGTGAAATAGAATTGAGATTCCAGAAACAAACCTTCACATTTAGTGTCAAATGCTTCCCGACAAGGATGCCAAGATAATTCAATGGAATGAAATATTGCCTTTAGGTAAACAGTGCTGGGAAACTGGATATACTGTAGAGGTACACGTGAAGAAGAATGAATTGGACTCCTATCCACACCATACTTGAAATACAGACCACAATTCAAGAATTAAAGTGATACAATTCTCCATGATTTCCCTTTTCCCTTTCTTTCTGTTTTTTCCCTTCCTGCTTTTCTCCCTTCCCTCTTTCTGGTACTCCTCTCCTTTGTATATTATCTTCCTTTTATATAATATCCGTTACACTACTTTGTCCTTATTTACAGTTATGGTTTCTCATATCAGAGAAACAATTTGATGTGTGCTCATGAGTGTCTGATTTATTTCACTTAGTAGTATATTCTCAAGGAACATCCATTTACATACAAATGACTCTAGTTTATCCTTCTTTATGGTAGTGTAGTACTCCATTGTGTAGAAAAGCCACATCTTCTTTAGCCAATATATGGACAATGTACCAATACATGGTCTTGGTTTAAAAAAAAAAGAATTAAATTAATAAAACTTTTTTTTGTGTGTGTGTGTTGGAGATCAAACTCAGGGGCTAGCTCAAGGCAAGCACTTTACCACTTGAGATAAATCCCCAACCAGTAGCAAAACTCTTGGAAGAAAAGATACGAATAAATCTTTGCAATTTTGGGTTAGGTAGTAGTTTCTTAAATACTACATGGAAAGCCAGCTGACAGAAGAAAACAAAAATAGAACACATACACATAAATTAGATTATTTCAAGTGAAAGCAAATCCGCAGAAGAGGACGAAAATCTTTGCAAGTTATATGGGGTAAAAGACTTTTATTATAGCTCAATTTAAAAGGACCTAATAACCGAAGTAAAAAATGGGCACAGGGCCTGAACAGACAGTTTTTCAAAGAAGATATACAAATATCCATTCTGTAATTGGAACAGTATGCAACGTCATTAGTAATCAGAGAAATGCACATCAAAATTCAAATGATGTTGCTCTCAGTAATTATTAGATGGAAATAATAAAAAAAAGCATAAAATAACAAGTCTTGTGGGGAATGTGGACCCCTTATACTCTCGTGTCATTAGGAATTCTAAAGAATCGTTCTGCACTGAAAAAGTCTGGGCTTTCATCAAAATGTCATGCAGAGAGTTACCTTATGACCTTACAATTCAATTTTTAAATATTCATCCAAGATAAAGTATATATCCCAACAAAAATTCTGTGCATAAGTGTTAAAAGCTGCATTATTCATGATAGCCCCAAAGTAGAAATAATGAATGGAAAAATAAAATGTGATGTAACCATACATTAGTATATTTTTGGCAATAAAAGAAAATGAGGTGCTGATATGTGCTACAAAGTGGATGAAACTTGACAATGTGCTAAGAAACAGTCACTAAAGGCAATATATTGTGTGATCCCATTTATCTAAAATATGAACACTAGGAAAATCTGCAGTTATTGAAAATACATTAGTGGTTATCTAATGCCAGGGATGGATGAGGTGGAGAGGAAAAAAGGGTGGCTGCAAGTGGGTATGTAGGTATGGCTTCCTTTTTCGGGGGTATGAGGGGCAAGTGTTATAAAATTAGATTGTGATAATTGCGTGACATCATGAATATTGCAAAAACATTGAGTTGTGTACTTTAAACGTGTGAATTATATTGTTTATTAATTTTTAAAATTAATTTTCTTGGTACATTTTAGATATACATAATGATAACATTTATTAAATTTGTACCTGTACACGATGAATCATGAGTCTTTTTTTCCCATTCTCCTCCCCTCCCTTCAACCCCTCATTTTTTAATTGTATCTTAAGAAAGCTTGTTTCTTTAAAGAAAGCTTTTTAAGCAAGTAAAAACACTGACATTATAAACTATGCTCACGTAAAACACATAAGCTTCTAATATTGATATCTTTTGAGAATTAATTTATCTTATCCGCAAGGAGAAGAAGTGAAGTCTATTATTTTTTTGAAATCATTTTTAGTCTCCACAAAGTGATTTCAAGTGATCAAACTATTAAATTCAAAGAAGTTAATTTAAAACAAAGCAGTTTCAGTTTATTTTTTCAGTATTTTATATTCTAATGGGGAAGTGAGACTGTGATAAATGTATAGGGAGAAAAATCCATTTTAGTTGTATAGAAATTTTCAAAAGCATCTACATCTGTGTTACTTGGTAGAAAACAGATTTTATTACCTCTGACATTTTAATGAACAGACTTTTGAAACTTTTCTTAGAGATTAATTTTCATCCTATAAGTAGATTTATAACTTTTAGATCCGTTTGTACTTTCAGAAAAGTTCAACTAACTAAACAGTTAAAAATATAAATTATGACTGTAATATAAAATGATGCTTGCTGTTATTGAAATGTGTTGAATAAGATACTTCCCTAAACCTCACCTCTTATTTCTAAGACTGTACACCCATATTTCTGTGTCCACCGTCATGGTGAGGTGAAAGTAATGGAATCACACATTAAACAAACAGTTTCTTGGCTCTGCAAGGTCAAATGAGGATGGGAAGAGAGTGCATATGATCCAATTGAATTTTGAATAAAAATCTAGTGCTTAACATAGACATTAACAATAAGAGAAAATAGTGTTTCAAGAAGGATGACCAGAAATTGTCTTCAGTGTGAAAATAACTTTTAAAATCCGGGCTTAACTCAAGTTCCAATGTCTCCTCAGTCTGATTTGAATTAACATTAAAAATGCACCCTGAAAGGAAGGTTTAGTTTAAGGATTTAGGACTGCTTCCCTGATTCTGCTACCACCCTGCTGGTCCAGGTAGGCTTTCCAGTAGCATTTGGTGAAGGACCAGTGAATAAATATTTTGGACTGTGTGGGCCATAGTCTTTGTCACAGTTATTCAGTGCTGCCACTGCAGTGTGAAAGCAGACATAGACAATAGATAAATGAATGGGCATGGCTACGTCCTGATAAAACTTTATTTGCAAAAGCAGGACAGTGGGCCATAATTTGCCCACCTTTGCTTTGGAGTTTAATTAGCTGGAAAGTAATGGATTTCTCCCTGTTCTAAATTGCTCGTGGGTAGGAACTTAGATATGCCTCGTGGGAGGATGGTTGATTTCTTTGAATATGGCAGGGTGGTCTCTTCGTTATGTTTATCTAGCCTGGAAAGCAAACATTATTTTACAAGAGAAAACATTTTATGTAACAAGGCTAAGGGGATCTCTTATGTTAGAGTTTTGGCTTTTCCTAAATGAATTAAAAAAAATTTCAACTACTATATATTTTCTTGCTTTTAGGTAGACTATTTGTATTTGTCTCTCAGATTTTTTGTCTATTGGCTTATGCCTGCATTGTTAGATTTAGCAAATAAAAGTGGAATTCCCAGTTAAATTTTAATTTCAGATAAATGATGAATAATTTTTTATTATATTTAGTGTACCCAAGTACGTAAATTTCTTGTTTACCCAAAATTCAAGTTTTGGATAAACATCTCCATTTTCATGGCAACCCTAGTTTATCCTGACATTTTCAAAACATATTCAGAAAATAAGCTGTCATTTATCATCATAAGGATTTTATCACCATTATTAAAGTTTTCTCTAAAAGTCCTTTCATCAACTTGTCATGTATTTTGCTAAAGTATTTCTTTCCATAATAATTTTAGACTACTATATCTAAAGTGCACTATGTGTGTTATCCACCTTTAAAATGCTTAATAACTGCTTTTCAGGTGTACTTCATCCTGTTTGTGGTCTCCTGGTTTTCTTAACTACCCAGCTAACCAGCCCAGTATATGCATCTGTGTGCTGCATCTGTGTGTCAGTTCACTCCTCCTTTTTTCTAGTATTTTAGATTTTCATAGTACCAAATGATGTTTGCCTTACACTTCAGCATCCAGATAATGGAAGATATATAGAAATAAAAATTTTTATTGATGCTTTTAAATTTTATCAAGATAGTACCCATCATTATTTAAAAAATAAAATAAGGCTAGTGAGCTAATATTTTAAAATAGCCGTCACCTGCCCCATCTTCTCTTCTTCTGATTTCTACTACCTTGAGATCATCATGTTCACATCTTTTTATCTGGGTCTTCAAACAGTATCCTCTGTTTATCAGGCTATTTCTTGATATTTTGATTTTAAGTATTATTTGTTAGTGTTCTGTTCCTTTTATTATTTTCTCAACATAATTATATTACAATTTTTGCTTATTTTAGTATTCAGTACGTCTATTTTATAAAATAGCCATTATTCACACATAACTCAAGAAGTGTTCTATGATTACTTTGCTTGTAATTTTTCTTTTCCTGAAATTATTAACTACCTGATGTCATTTGCTTTGTTTTGTATGCACCTGTAGTTAATTAATCTCCAATCTCTCTCTCTCTCTGTATAGAAAGACTGCTTCCAAATTTCTTTGCACACAGTAGATACCAGCTTTGCTTTAATCTCGGGGACTCTCCTTGGCCTCTGACTTTTCATTCAATTGGGAGTGGTTGTTCTTCACGTCTGTCACAGGGATGCATCCTGTGCATTTCTTTCCCAGTCATTTGGTCATTGTTTGTTTGGTCATTGTTTGTTTGGTCATTGTTTGTTTGGTCATTTTTGATTGATCTTAAAATTTCAGTTTGGAAAGGTTATGTGTGAAAGTTCTATGCGATATCTACATTTGGGGTGAGATGTTCAGTAAGTGGGTAGTTGTATCAGTTTAAGAGGGAGATTTGTTCTCTAGCTAAGCATTGGTTAGTCATCAATATATAGTTTACACAGATAGTAGAAGTCACACGTGTGTATGTGGTCAGTGAGGAGGAGTGTGTAGAATAAGATGAGAAATTTGAACCAATAGGGAGAGGTAGAAGATTATTCTGTTACTTAGGGCGAGATTAACCAGCAAGGAATAGAAGGAGAAAATTAAGAAAGAAGGCAGCAACAGAATCCAGGGGGAAAATGTGGCCCCTTGTACAAAGGTACCATTAGATGATACAACACAATAAGAAAAACTGAGAAAATTGACTCATTTTACTCATTTTAGGATAATAGAGAAGAATGAAAAAGTGAGTTAAGAACTATTTGTGTCTCCAGAGAGGATAGGAGGATCCAGTTGATATCAGTGAACACAAACGTATAGTTGAGCCTATTTTTGGTAGGATATTTGTGAGGTTAAGTTGAAGAGGGAAAAAAAAAAAAATATATATATATATATATATATATATATATATATATATTTTATTCAATCCAAGTAAGGTTTTTTGGCATGTAGGGAGGGAAAGACAAATGAAGGAAAGATACTGAAAATCCTGACAAAAACACAAAATCATTAGGTTTAGAATCACCACATATGAATGAGACCTGCCTTAGTCATTTTCCCATCACTGGGATGCAATACTTCACACCTATAATTTAGAAGAGAAAGGGTTTCTTTTGGCTCATGGTCACAGCCCCTGGTCAGCTGGGTCCGAGGCACGGTGGAAGGTCTGATGGAGGAAAGCTGCTCACGTCCTGGTGGCTGAGAAGCAGAGAGAGAGGAGAGGAGCAGCACGCTGGATCAGCCTGTACTCTTCCAGGTCATACCAGCAGTGATCTGTCTTTTTTTCTCTTCCGATCAGCACCTGCCCACAATAGTACATTGAGAAATGGATTCATCAGCTGAGTATTTTGTCCCCATGACCCAATTTCCTTAAAAAATCCCCACCTTTGAACACACGAGACTTTTGAGGAACATTCTAGATCTAAACAATAAGAAGATTGATAGCCATTATGATGCAAAAGGTATAAAATAGAAAGGTCAGTATTTTGGGGGATGGATGAGGTTTCATAGTGGAGAGTGATTGAGTGAACACTATTGGAAGATGAGAGGCTATGTTCAGAAAGTAAAATGAGTCAATACCGTGTTTCAGAAGAGACACTAATCCAGGTGACAGAAGTGTGTGCATAAGTCTATGGAATGTAGGCTTAAAGTAGTTTTAAGATTACCGAGGTGAGATGGAGTAACGGATGGATAGGTGAGTGAATTGATCACACCAATGGACATTAAAAACATCCAGTTGATTGCAGGCCATGTAAAAGAAGAAAAGTTCCAGGGATTCTATCATCAAATGGCATGATTCTTCAGTAATGGTCTATGAAGAGGAGAGAAGAGATGCTTGAGCTAGGAATTAGATTCTGGGACATGCGTGAGTAAATAAATGAACACCCTGCTCTTCAGAGTACTCAGTAAGATACCCTGCTCAGGAGAATACTGGTCAGGAAAAGCTTGCTTATGCTACTGCACCAAATGGCATCTAGGTCTCAGACTGCCCCACAGAAGTTTGACACAGAAAAGTCACCCTTAGGCTGAGTGATGGGACTGGAGAGAAGTTGTAAGAGACCGTGTTGTACTTGATGGGGGCCTATCAGAATTGGGATGAATGTACAGCAATACAAATGGCTGGCGGCAGTTATACAGATACCACTCAACTTAGGATAAAATTACATCCCAATAAACCTGTTATAAATTAAAAATATTGTGCATTTTGAAAGGCATTTACTGCACTTAACCTTCCAAACGCCATTGCTTAGAGACATGGGACCTGTTAACCCTCTCGAGGGTGTGGTTGTACGGGGGCTGCAGCTCATTGCTGCTACCAACACAGCGTGTCAAGAGTTGACCTTCATGTCATTAGTGTGGGGAAAGAGCAGAGTCCTGGAGTCACCATATGGTTTCTATTCCATGCGTATCACTTTCTCACCACCAGGAAGTTGAAAAATTGCAAGTCAAGGACTATATGTAATAAGATGTTGGCTCGAGAGTATTGGAATTGTAGGCAAGAAAGGATAAGATGGCCATTAGATGGCTTCTCAAATTTAAAACTGTGCTTGGTGTGAGGAGCTCTAAGGGATGGACAGATCCACAGAAAACGCTGTGCTCAGAGTGCCAGAAGGGAGGTGTTTACTGCGCTTCACTGGTAGTTCAGCAGTGGTTTGGTCTCACAATTTCTCCATATTTGTACTTTTAGTCTGTATTTTCTAATTTACTTCTGAACGTATGTTCTATAACGTACTAACATCCCCTTTTCGACCTTATTGTTTTCAAATTTAATCTTCCATTTCTATCATTCTTATACCTACCTTAATTTTTTGATCTTTTCTGAATGAGCGTTCTTGTATATGCCATTGTACCTCTTAGAAGAATGTATTCTGACCCCTTTCTAATGATCCTAGAAAGTTCTTTTTCTTGCACTCATAAAAAGTAAAATATTTTGGCAAGTTTCACTTTGAAGGAAGACACAGACTGTACAAATGAAGACTTCAATCATGCAGGATGGCTGAAAACTAAAGAATCAGATACAGGATGCTACATTTTTAAACAACTTAGCCTCAATTGCTAACTTTTGTTTCAAAATGAAATACATTTCATGAAAGTTTACACTTTTAGAAAAGTAATATGCAAGTTATGTGTGTCATATGATCATGATATTGTCATCTAAGTCCTTGAGATCCAACATTGCCCTATAATTCTAAAGATAATTGTATGTGGCCTACCCTACACTTAATTTTGTACCTCAGAATTTCTAAAGTGATTTTTCAACTTGACAGTGTGCCATTTTGAGACTGTCACACTGTTAAATATTAAAATACAGAGTATGTGAAAAATCAAATGGCTTCTAAACTGTACAAACTTTCAATATGCATTGATCAAAAATAATTTCATTGTTTTAAAAGCCATTAGAATAATGGAGGCAAATGACTTGTGACACTCATTTTTTTCTAAATCCACTTTAGTCCACTACTCTGTAACCCGTATCAGTCACCCTGTGCATTCGACACATTAAAGAGACATGCTGAGTGGAAATAACATTAAGATTAATAGGGGACAGGGAAGCTCAGGGTGCAGGTGGATTAGTAAAGCACCTCACCGAGATACAGCAATGTCTCCTACCCAAGAGATGGGAGTCTGTGCGTTTAGGAAGTTTCTTGAATTACGAGAGTCAACATGGTGGAAATCAGTTGAACAGACAGAATTGTTCAGTTGTTTTTGAGATTTGAACCTACTCAATATGACTACCTAATGGGACTGATTGAAATTGACATCTTGTGTCTTGCTCTCGTACTATCTCAAACTGGTGAAAAGCTCTAGGAAAAGAATCGGATGGTGTATAAAGCACAGACTCCCACTCAAGTATCACGAAGCGTGTGAGAGACAGGATGTTTAGAATTCAGTCTCAGCTCTGCCACCGGCCGATAAGGTGTACTGCTGGATATTCCTGCCACACCAAGGAGCTGTGTGGCAGCAGCTCCGGCCTTTCCATCTGCACACTTTGTGCTTCTGCTCCATGCGAAGCGTGAACACAGCTGGATTTCCTGCTAGCCAGAGTGATTTGAAATACTTTTGATAGTTTTCCTTGTCTTTCCTCGCCTGTGGGGACTGTATTTCCTTCTGAAGGAAGAATATATCACTGAGCACTCATGACACCAGTTACTTTTACAAGAAATTTTACGAGGTGGGCATCACCTCCTCTTTTCGTTCTTTCTCTCTTTCTGGGAGTGGGCAGAGAAAAGAAGGAAACAGGATGAGAGCGCCATGCTGTTTCTACCAGGCGATCCTGGGTGATTGATGGGAGTGTACTACAACGAGAGATTGTTACTCAGTCTGCAAGGTAAAAAGAATTTTTGTAGAGTTGGCTGCGTATTTGCTAGTTCAAGAATGAGGAAGGATATCATTAATCATCCCGCCTTCCTTTGAATAGTCATTAAAGATGCTATCCGAAGTGCCTGCCCCTGCTGCTCATGCACTGTGGGTGCAGGGCCTGTACTTGAACCCGGTTCTCTGTGGCTGCTGTTGCCGTGCCATGCTCCTCTGACAGCCGCAGCGACGGCTCAGTCAAATCTGTGGTGCTTCATTATTTTCGATGTCGTGGGGCTTTTGCTGTTTTGTGCCTCCCATTTGTCCCGAGGAGCTTGTTTATTGCTCATAATCTTGTGTTTCTACTTCAGGTCTGTCACACCTTGGAGGAGTTCTAGGAACTTCTTGTGTTGTTATTTGTGGTAGCTTCAAACCCTTAGGTAAGAAACAGGAAATGTGTTAGGTGTAGTCTGGGTGTATTAATACTATCCTGTTTGCTTCCTGACCAACACAGGCCTTTATTTCTTCTTTTAATTATCAATTATGAAACCACTGGAAAGTGTTCTGCTCCACAGGCAGACTTTGGGAACAGTGTCTCGAATTGTATTTTAATGAAAGTATTAGGTATTGTGGACAATTTCCTTAATTCACTCTGGTATTAATAATTAGCTGCTTATTATATTGTATTCAGCTCTGCAAAACTGTGCCCTGTCATGTAATTGCACACTGTGCGCTCACTTTTGTGCACCCTGTTGGTGGACAGCGGCTTCGTGGTTTCAGCTACCATCCTCTGTGTGCTGACTTGGAAATAGGGGAGGTGAACAAAGCAGTGACTCTTCTTTCTGACACCAGTTGTCTGTTGGGCCGTCTTTCTTGCTGCTTTCAGGTCCTGCTTGAAGATCCCTTGGTCTGGAAGGGACATGCTGGAGTTTATACTGGCTTCTTATGGCCTAAAAGTGAGCTGGGAAGAGGATTGGCCTTGGTGTAGAGAGATCCGTGGCTTTGAGGGTCAGCTGACAAGCCACTTGTGAAGAGGAATGACACGGATGATAGTCACCTTTCTTCACTTGTTTAATATCACGTGTGTTTCACAGGTATTAATTTATTTAATGCACATGATACACAAACTGAACAACAAATGTATCATCATGGTCTTCTTTTTGCAGATGAGGAAGCCAAAGTCCTTGCAATTTAAATGACTCATGTAGAGTCGTGGTGTGATAAGCAGCTGCCTGAGCATTGATCACAGCCAGGCAAGCAGCAGCCGGATACGGTTGGTCAGAGGCACCAAGGGCCCCTCCCCGCCCTGGTCTCCTGACCTCACTTTGCTACCTCGATCTTCAACTTGCTGTCCATTGTTCTGTGGGCTGATTCTATTTTGCAAGCTGGAACTGGATTTGGTTTGTCTCTTGTAGTGTGTTTTCCCCCTCCCTTTTTGTGTTATGTTGTATGTCAGCATCAGCCTCAGGAATAGGGCCACCTCTTTAGCTTTTGTTTGGTTTAGAAAAGATTCCCTCCCATAAGTCACTTTTCTTTACATTGTTGTACACCCATAAGAGAGCTGGGTGGCGGGACTCCTGGCTGTGAACACTCACCCACACACCTGCCCACTCATATCCCTGTCAGCCTCGCACACATCCCTGCTCTCCAGCTCCTGTGAAGACCCGTATCTAGTTCTTCCCACTGCAGGTCAAGAGTCGGGCTCCAAGGTTTCCAGGCAGGTGCAGCCCTGTCAGGCCCAATCACAGACATGGCGTGTGCCTTTCCCATCACTTTGCACACACTCCCCACAGCTGAAAGAAGGAAAGGTCTATTTCAGCTCGTGTTCTCAGCCTCTGACTGGCTGGCTCTGAGGCAGGACTATCACGGGCAAAGGACACAGAGGAGCAAAGCACATCCACTCAGGGTAGGTGAGGAGCAGAAAGGGACGGTGCCAAAGAGGAGCAGGCGAGCGAGCTCAAGCTGCACCCCGACAGGCCCCCAGACACGCCAGGAGAGAGCTCTACCCATCTCCTGGGCATCGCTTCATCCAGTGAAGCTGAAATACCAGGATTAACGATCCCGGCATGTGTGTGTGCGCACATGTACGTGTGTGTGTGAGGTGGCAAGCGTGTGCCCATTTATGCCCCAGTGTTCATGGTGAATAACTTTTCTCTTCTCAGGATTCACCTGGAAGCCTTGAGATCTGCGTTCCTGCTTTCACATGCTCCTGTATGTTAGCAGAAGTCTGAGACATGTGGAGAGCATTAGACAGTCGCTCTCTACATACCCGCACACCAAGACCCTGCTTGGGTTTCATTTTAAAGAACTTTCCCGATGTGCAGCCCGGAAGAGAAAGTCTGTGGGCTTGCTGTCCTGTAGGCTTACTGTTAACATATGATTTGTTACCACCGTTGCTATTGTCAGTAATGACTTAACTTGTGTAATATCTACTTTACATGCGTCACATCACTTAAGTTTCAAAATAACCTTGTGGCATAGGCATCATTTCCATTTTGCAGATAAGAAAAGTAAGGCCCAGAGAAATGCCACGAATCCCAAAGGCATAAAGATAGTGGATGGCAGAGCAAGGTAGGACTCAATGTGATACCAAATCTTGTGCCTTTAAAAACTGTATTGGTCTGCTCCCAGTATGATTATGATAACAATAAACAAACTATTATCTAACCACCTCAAATGCTGTTTGCAAAGATTCTCACAATTTTTTGGTTTTCTTACAATTTTTGTCAACCCGAGAGGTGGGATAAGTAGTTATTCCATTTCCCCAAAGAAATTCAGTGAAACTACAAGACTATAGTATTATTGTTTAGATCCAGAATGTCCCCCCAAAGTCTCATGTATTTAGAGGTGGAGCTTCTGGAAGGTGACTAGATCATGGGGGGACTACACTCATCAGAGGATCAATCTATTGATGAGCTCAGTGGCTGAAGATGCTGTTGGGGTGGGGCCTGGGTGGAGGTGGACTGCTGGAGGCTGATCTGGAAGGGTGTATTCTTGTCCTCAGCTCCTCCTTTCTCTTTCTACTTCCTAGCTGCCATGGGTTGAGCAGATTTCCTCCTCCATGCCCTTTCATCATGCTATTTCTGCCATGGACTGAATTCTCCAAAACTGCGAACCAAATGAAACCTTTCCTCTCTGTTGTGGGTGCTGGGTGTTTTGTCCCAGCTGCTGGAAAACCAGTACATGAGGCTATCTACATATATATCAATACTCTATCAAATAAAATTTTATTTCAACTATCATGCTTTGAGCATTAACCCATCATTTGATAGAATAAGGCATTTTTCATATACTGTAAACAAAAGTATCCATTTCGGTAACAAATTTTCAAACCAAATCATGTTTTGCTTATTCTAGAATATCACTGTGCCTGGATAACAAATGTTAATGGCAGCTGTGGCTTCAGAGCAACCCCCTCTTCTGACTTTCCTTTTGCCCATATTTGGCAGACTCCTCACGTACCTCACTGACATGCCCACTGCCTTTCACCCACAGCAATTTGTACACTGTACATGTAGACAATCTAAGCATTGTTCTCATCATTCTTGTTTGATATTCTAAGGGCCTGGACTCATCCTAGTATTAGCTCTGTTTTAACTGGTCATTGTTCCCATCACCTTTAATCTTTACCCGCTATTCGCCCATTCTAGATTTTCACTACTAACTCACTGTGTTGTTAAGTGCCCTACCAATAAGTTCTCTAAGCACTCAGGTCTGACAATGAAACCCACTTAAACTTGGAAGTGCATTTATAATCCAAAATTACTAAAACAATAATAGGGAAAAGAGTGGAAACCAATTTAATCTGACTGGTATTTACTGAGTACTATTTGTAAGTAGGAGATGAGCGTGAGTTTTGAGAATAGGAATCGAGGAAGAAATAAACAAGCAAGGGCTGAGGCCAGGGGCTAAAGTCCTGGCTACTGTGGTTAAATGTTGCAAGAATACAGAAATCACGGAGGTAGTTGGATGTTCTTGGATGTAGGTGTGTGACTTGGATTACGTGATTAATGACATCAAGGGATTGTATTGTATGTTGTGAGGATTTGGTAAATTAGAAGTATATTCTATGCAAAAGAGTTTCTAAATGTAAAGTTTTAAAAGCTCATGAGCATGGGGTGACCAAAACATAGATGATGTAATGAGCGCAGCAATCTGTGTATGCACGTGATCCAGCATTTTTGTCCCTCTGTCATGTGGAGATTTTGTGTTTGGTGATGGGAAGAGTCACTTAATACAAAGGCTACAGAGAAGTAGTCTTCCTAGACAATATACTGAAACACAAAATGGAGGTACACTGAGGCACTCTGATTTTATATCCCCCAAATGATGGTTTCATTATTAATGAGTCATGCAAAGAAATGTTTTCAGAATTAATTAGCCAAGGACAGAATTGGGTATTGGAGGCTGAGGAACACTGCCCCTTTTTGCTTGAAGGAATAATGGTATAAAGGTGTGACTTCTATTTTGATAAGGGCAGTTTATATCACTGTCACCTGTGAAAATGACATGCTCCACTCTGAGTTTATTGCTACAGAATATTTGCCAGTCTAAGAAATGTATATCGCAATGTGGTTCAGAACAAATAATCTTTTTAATGCTTTCTACTCCAGTTACACAATAAGTTTTTTCTCCTTCAATGTATATGAAAAACATACTCTTTGGATAGTTTATCTTAATCTGAGTGTTACAGTTGTCAAGTCAATAAACTATAAGCTTAACTCATCTTTGTCTTAAGTAGCTTAGAAAATACGAAGTATAACTTTTAAGAGCTTCCTAAGGCCGACCGCAGGCTCTTGGCAGAAAAGTTTGGAGAAGTTGCTACAAAAGAAGGAAGGTTTTTGATCATTGATTAGCAAACATCAATTCCATTATAAATATACATGCGTGTCGACCTTTTAATTTGTTTTGC
The DNA here is from genome assembly GCA_004026905.1 of Hystrix cristata. Taxonomy (NCBI): domain Eukaryota; kingdom Metazoa; phylum Chordata; class Mammalia; order Rodentia; family Hystricidae; genus Hystrix; species Hystrix cristata. Next base: position 38,769 of record PVJO010012971.1, on the reverse strand, counting down.
AGAATACAAATTCAGTAGAGCCACCCCACAGTCACGCATGCTGTGATGGTATTTTGGGGCATGGAAGGCAAATGGGGGCATCAATATACTCACTTCATATCAGAGCCCCTGAATGGAGCCACATTGCTGGCCCCTCTGTGGTACCAGAAGAGAGCTCACGCCAGTCAGCAGGGTTTAAAGATTTCTTCCCACCAGCACTCTATAAGCTTGAATAAAGAGAAGGTTAGAGTGTTAGACAAATAAAACAAATACTGAGTGGCTTATAAAGTCTTCCCTCTTTGATTTGAAAAACAAATATGCTTGCATTGTTAGCCCATGGGTACACTGAAAGAGGCTTTCACAACACAGCTGCTGAGCTAAGACGACTTTAACAAACTCCAATTAGTTTTTTTTTTTGCCATAGACAGGAGAGACTAATTTTCATTTGTGCTATTTTGAAGGCCTCTTTTAAAAAGGATGCTGCCAATCAAAACACAAATTGAAAGAATGAATAAGAGAACATTTCTATTTAGAAAGGTGTTTTCTGATTCCTTGTACCCAGTTTTACCCTGTATGTTCAGCAGTCGCTGCGTAATTATTGCCTGTGTGCAGTGGCATGCCCAAATAAGACACTGTGTTGTCTGATTTTGTGTTACTCTGTGTCCCATTGTTGTGACAAAATATCTGGGACAAATAAAAGTAAGGGAGAAAAGGTTTATTTTGACTCACGGTTTCTGAGGTTTTGGCCCGTGGTTGCTTGGTCTCACTTCTTTGGTGTCTGTGGCAAAGCAGAGCGTCATGGTGGGGAAGGTGTGGTGGAGCAAAGTGGCTCAGTTCGTAGTGGACAGGAAATAAAGTGAGAAAGGACGGACCCTCTTCACAGGCATGCCCTGGCAACCCTACTTCCTTCCACTGCACACTGCCTTGAATGTTCCTGTCACCTCCCAATGGCAGCAGAGGCTGGTGGCCAAGTTTTCACACATGGTCCTCTGGAGGTCACATAAGGATCACCCCGTAACATTCTTCTATGTTCTATGTGTTATCTATAATTCTTGCCACAATTCTGTAAAAATCTTTGGGGATCTTCCCTCCCGCAACTTTTATAGATGAAAAAAATATTAGAGAAGTTAAGAAAAACTCCAGCTTCAAATTTTGATTTTTTCTGTAATCCTGAGAATTTCTTAATGTAGAGGAAAGAAAATACCTTTCTTTCCCATCACTAGGTTCATAGCTGAGGTCTTTATAACAAAAGGCATAGAAATTTATTTAATATAAGTTTTGTGTGACAAGAGCTTCAGGAACAAAGAATCAAAGAAACAGGGTATTTTAGTTACTTTTCTAGAGTCAATGGTTTGCAAGAGAGCAGATTTAATACAGGACATTTACAAGTTACAACATTCACACATGCACACCAAAATGCAGGAAGAGTGCCAAATGTCTTCACTGGACACCTGAAGGATCCAGTCAAGGGCTGGGAGCCCATAGCAATGTCCCATGCACATCCGTGTCTTCAGTAAAAGGCTGAAGAAATCTATGCTGGAGCCAGGACATGATGCTTACCATGGAGATGACAACACAAGCTCCCCTGAAGCAAACAGTAGTCATCCCTGATGGCAGCAAAGATCCAAGCTCCTGAAATGAGAACAGCTGAGTTCCCTTCCTGAGAACCAGCTGCAACAGAGCTTCTCCTGGGAAACAGCCAACCGCTATCTTCTGCTCCTGTTCTCCTTTACGCTGTGTTGGCAATAACCTTCAGGTGGATCTTCTACACCCAGAACCACACCAACCCAGTCCAGCTGGGCGTTCCTGCTCAAATTGACCAAAATAAGTCCACCACGCAGGGAAACCTGTGTATTTTTCTGCTATTCGATGAAGAGTTGATAGCTATGGAGAAATATGATTAGACAAAGGAGAATGAGTAGAAAATAAACTGAGGGGGAACTGAGCAAGGCCCATTTCTTCAAATTCTTCTTTGCATTCCTGTGTCGAGATCAAAGATCATTATTCTTTTAAGTTTAGGGTGGTTCTCTCACATGAGGGTCTGCAGGGAGGGCCGGGTATATTTTATGGCCTATTTCAGGGGAAGGGGTAACAAGAAATGACACTGACCTTCCTGCTTCTGGAGCTCTCTCAAATGCTGTTATTTTGGGGTTGCACGTCCTGAATCTCATTATCAATCTCCCTGGTTGAGTTCTTCATCTATGTAACATGGACATAAGTGTTATCTACTTCATAGATTCACTGTGGAGATTAAAAGAGTTAATTATATGAATATATATAACCACCAGAGCAGTGGTCGTCCCATGATCTGGTTTATTATTATAGCAACTCTTTAGCTGAGTATGTTGTCTATTTCCTCAGCATCTATGAAGCTTTCTGTTTTTAATATTGCTTTGCTTTAGGCACCTGACATGTCAGAGAATTAAACAAAACTAAAAATCCTCGCTCTTATAAAGCTTCTACCCTAATAGCGAGGGACAGTTTGTAAAGCAAGCAAGAAAGTAGTATAGTATGTTGTATCGTGAAAACCTAATAGAGACAAGTAAATCAAAGGAAGGAGAAAGAGGATCAGGCTGGAGTTTCTAGGTTTTAAGTATGGTGATCAGGAGAAACCTTTATGGAAAGAGAACATCTTAACCAAGACTGTGCTTAAGAAGGAATGAGTCTCGTGGGTCTCTGGGAGAATGGTTTCCTGCCATGAGGCCACCAAAGACAAACCTTGAAGTGGAAGCCCACTTGGTACAGTGTCAAGCGGGGCCAAAGCATAAGAAAATGAGTGTATAGAATAGGAGGCAAGAGAGTTTTCAGAGAACCAGATTTTGTAGAGCTTTGGAGGACATTATGAAAACACTGGCTCATAAACTGAGTGAGAAGAGTAATACAGAATGATTTGTAAATTTTCCTCGGATGCCTGTGATTGCAGTGCTGAGAATCTACAGAAAGAAGCCGGAAAAAAAAAAAAAAGCACCTAGGGGTCTATTACAATAATCTAGTCAAAAAAAAATAATCTAGTCAATATGTAATGGTGGCTTTGGCCTAAATGGTAGAGGAAAGGTATTGAAAGTGGTTGAACTCTGGAAATATTTTGAAGCCAAAAGTTGTAGGTCTTATTATTGGATGAAATGGTGTGTGTGTGTGTGCGTGTGTGTGTGTGTGTGTGTGTGTGTGTGCGTGTGTGTGTGTAACAGAGATAGCAAGAGAGAAAGGAGTCAAAAGTAACCTCAGTGTTGAAAGGCTTTGGCAGAATTTCAAGCCTTGGGACTGGATGAATAGCCAAAGAGAAATGTGGGTAGAGAGAAAAGAGACTGAGGTCCATGGATTGAGCCCTGAGGTTTTGGTATCATTAAGAAGTTGGTGAGCTAAGGAGTAACTACACACAAATAGCAAGAAGTACCTAGTGAATTACGAGAAACTTAGATTAGTATGGAGTTTTAGAAAGCAAAAATCAAGGAGGAGTAAGCGTACAAAATGTAAAATGTATAAAACACATTAAATGGGATGAAGATTAAGAACTCACTGTTGGTTTTAGTAAAGACAAAGTCATGTCCATAATGATAGGAGTAAGAGGAGTTTGTTGTGTGGAGCAGAACAAAAAAAAGAGGTACTAGAAAAATACCCTTGATAAAGCAAAAGAGAGGGGACACCAGTTAGATTAATGTCCTGAAGCAGACCAAAGATGATGACATCTATTGAGAAGCGGAGGAATCAGCCTGAGTTAGGAACATGAACAGGCAATTTGCAGTAATGAAAAAAAAGGAAGAGAAAATAGGTGGGTAGGTGGATGTCCTAAAACTTGGCTAAAGTCGTTTTCTGATAATTTCATTTTTTTCTTAGGTAAAATAAAAAGGAAGTTTAGGGACCATGGACTCCTGGGCTCCTATGATGAAGATATACACAGCAATAGAAGACATGGTGGTGTTTGTCTGGAAGGTCCCGAGTCAGTGGTGGCTAGACCGTCAGTGTTGCTGCAGCACGAAGGGGTGAAAGTTGTAGCCGGGTTGGAGCCTGTTGTTGACTCTGGATTCTTGGCAACGGAGGCGCAGACGGGATTGGTCCCACTGCTTAGGGCCAGTATGTGGGCACCTTGGTGCAGACTGGGTTGGTCTCACTGCTTAGGGCCAGTGTGTGGGCATCTCTGCGGACCCCGAAGAAGGGGAATTGGAGGTGGGCAGAAGGCTTACTTTGAACACACAGGCTTTCCTGTGGGAAGCTTTCTCTTGGTTCCTGTGGGAGGGAACTCTCTCCCAGACCACTGTCCCACTGTTACTCAATGTTTAAACAAAGGCACAATTTAAAAATCTGAAGGCAAAAGCTATAGAACTGAATAGAACATGAAAGGATTTAAACAGTAAATTAACACTACCATAGTGGTACAGAGTAGGACAGAAGTACAGGCGCACGGGCTCTGAAGGGTGCAGATCCAGAGAATTCCTGTTTGGATCGGTTTCTCATTTGGATCTATTTGGTTCATAGCATGAGGTCAGTCCTCCATTTTGATTAAATTTATTACTATCTTTTAAAGATTATTTAAAGAGAACAGATAATTTTGAAGGCTTAGGGAAATTGTTCAACATTAATGAAAGACTCCAATTTATCTAATGAAAGTAGAAAGGATGAATTCACAAGGTAAAATAGTGTTCAAGCAATTAATTATTTAAATGAAACTACCAAGTGATTTTCTTAAACTGATTGCCTTAAACTGAGCTAATACCATTATTTTATAGTCAGAGATCTTATATATTCATCTTATAAAACATTAACACTTTCTGTGAGTATCTGTATGGGAGTGGAAATAATATCGTTTGATTTTTAAACTTGTGCTCATTACTGTTATCTCCAGAAAAGAGGTAACAATAATGACAGGTAGCAGTTATTATATGTGTAGTATGTGGTAGATACACTCTTCTTTAGTCTTTAAAATAAGTCTGGCACACAGGCATTATTAATTCTATTTTGTAGATAAGAAAACTTAGGATCAGACAGGTTTGTAACTTGGCAAAAATCAAATAGCTAGGAAATAGTAGACAGGGTTGTAAATCCAAATTGATCTGCCTTTAGTCTTTACTAGTGATCACTACTCTTTGCATTGTTTCAACCATTTCACCTTGAAATTCTTACTCTAGAGAAATCAGCTTGTACATTTTAATGGTGAGCAGAGTAGATGATTGCTTCTATAGTGAAGGCACACCCTACTTCCTTTCATTTCATCATTATAATTTCAGTCTTTCGAATCATGATGTTTTATCCTTTGAGAATCCATTTATAGTTAAAATGCTATTATGTGTGGAAAGAGTCATTCATTTAAACATTATCGCTAACATTTTTATTATTAGTCAACTATATTGCATTAATTACCAGACAGTTTGACAGCCCAAAAGAAAAACTATTTGTCCAGCATAAGAACTGGAGATTGGAGAGAAGTCTTGGGAACGTTGCTAAGAGGAAGGACTCCAGACTGGTAGGGAGGCCGTGGGTCAGATATCTCTCTTGCTTTACTATTTGATCATGTTGCCTGTCTCAGGTCACAGGAGAGAATTTTACAATTGGAATGATCCTTATGGATCAATCACTTCAATATTTTCATTTTGCAGGTTAAAAATCTTGGCCCTAATATCACACAGAAGGATGGAGGTAGAGAGAGGGTTAGAATTCTCAGACACTTCTCAGTATGATAGGCAGGTGAGGTTGCTGCCAAATATTTGACTTCGAATGCATTCACTTCTCTTTCTGTTTTGGAATCTGAGCCAGGAATCTCACTTTCCTCATTTCCCTCAGAGATTCTTTGACATAATGCACTGTACCGAACCACTCTTTAATTCCTGTCCCTTCTCATCCCTTTGCAAGGCTCCAAATCCCAGGCCACTAATCTGTAAATTTCACCCCAAGAACGATGCAAAAGAGAATCAATCACTGGTCTAGAAAAATAGATGCGAGGTTACAGCACCTGATCCTGCTTGACACGGCTTCAGTTGTCAGTATCGCGGATTCTGTCCGCAGTGAGAAAATGCACAAGTGGCAAATCCAGAAACCCTCCGAGGCAATTAATTCACAATTGGTCATCTCCCATTCACTTTCTTCCAAGAGAAACATAAAATCTTCTTTGTCCTTATCTCTGACAAGGGTTTAATTTGAGCGTAAATGGAAAATGATGAGTAACGATAGCAGGTGCTACCTGACAGGGAGATTTTATCTCTCAAGGCGCATGTCGAAGCCTGTGGGCTCTTTTCACCAAGTTGCTGTAGCTGTGTGTGACCAAACAGAATCCCCTGAACAGTTCAAATTCCCATACAGCGTTGTATTAATTTTTGCAACTTAATGTGTTGTGCAAATTCTACAAAACAAATTATAGCGTCGATTCTACAGCCAACCCCCATTCATCTAGTCAAGTTTCCAAGTCTTGCTTTGTGTATGTGTATAGTAAGCAAAACAGAAATGAATAGATTTAATGTCCTTTAAGGTTATGTGAAATTCAAACTTATTGATGGGAATTTACCCATGAGTTAGTCAGTAGGTCATTTGTCTGGGGAAAGTGTGTCCAGGCAGATACTGTGTCTTGCATCTTCCTCTGGCCTTCACCTTCGAGTCCAGTTTAAAATCGGTCTGGCCAAATTGATATGGGTGTTTGGTATCCAGTCACCATCTGTATGGAGGTGGCTGACCTGTACAGAGAGGGGAAAGGGAGAAGTTGTGTATAGTATGCAGGTTTTCAAATGTGCCTGCAACTTTATCTCCTTGAAGACATTCTTGGGTGTAGAGAATGGAGAGGAAAGGCTGCCCCAGTGTCAACTCAACTCAAATGGAAACAGAAACTTCATCGGGTGTATCTCCTTTGCTTGACTAAATTGTGGCCAAAATGAATTTGACAAAAATAAAAAATTTATTTTTAAAGTTATCAAGAAAAAATAATGCCCACACCAACAGATACCAGTATGCTTCTCAGAAGTTTAGAATAATAATAAATATATCTCTTGCTGAGGCAGGAGGACAGCAAATTTGAACCCAGCCTGGGCAACTTCGTGGCTTAGTGAGACACTGTCTCAAAATAAAAAATAAAAAGGGCTGGGGTTGTAATTTAGTGCAGAGGCCTTGGGTTCAATTCACATCACTGCAAAATGAAACAAAAACAAAAAGACCACAAGCATCACACAAACTGGGGACTTTAGTATTGTTCTAGTTTGGTTTAACTTTCAGTCCACATGTTGGATCTGTTGCTAAAGGAGAAAATGAATCAGACCTTCTAGTAGCGTCTGCTATGCACAGAGACTGCTATGTCTAAAACAAGCTGGATTATGTGAAAAGAGGTGGTGGCATCAGAATCTTGCGGGTGTAGATTTATGATGTTTAGTTTTAAATTTCATACAGTTTTTTGCTATGTATCTACAGCCACACCCACAATAAATATAATGATTTTGTATTTCAAAATGTTTCTAATTATATTGTTACTTTTGTCAGCTGGAGAATAAGAAACACAAGTACACTAAGATGAGTCATTCAGTCACCAGAGAGTTTAGACATCCCTTTTTATATTAGAATTGTTATTTAAATAGTAATTATATTTTAAGTATCATACTGATAATAAATAAAATTTTGTTTCAGTTATAGCCCACATAGCTTCTTCTGAGACATTCTTAAAATTGCCAAGTATATTTAACACATTTCCACCAGCCTTCAAATCTCTGGTATTATTCAGGTTTGAAATATGATTAAAAACAAAAGAAGAAATGATAAAGATAAATAATTGGAATGAATTTTAAAAAACTTGATTCTGTTACTGATCCATCCTCAGTAAGCCTGAATTGATTTCACTAGACTGAGGAGATAAACACACTTAGATCAATTCATAAGATGCAGTTAGAACTCGTGGAAGGTTTAAATTCACTGTCACCACGGGGAGTGAGAGAGGACAGCACTATGGATAGTGTGTGTCGCAGCATCTGTGCTCATAGACATGTAGCCCGTGACTTGCTGAGTGGCCGCTATCTAGTACCTAAATATAAGTGATGTTCCCATCGGGCTGTGCTCGTCAGAGCAAAACGGGTGATTCTACAGCGCCTGGAATTAGGGGAGAAATTCATCTGCATGGGGAGACTGTCAGTATTGCTCTCTGTGTTTATCAGGCTCCCCTCACAGGGGGGTGACGTCGCTGCTGATGGTGTGACAAAGAAGGACAGTGAGCAGAGAAACTAGTGAGCCCACCAGCTGAAAATTCAGATCTTGAACTTTTATATCTGTGTGAACAGGAATGGACACTCTGCTGAGACCCCACTGCATCTTGACAGTGGACACAGATTCTGCGGTTTAAACAACACAGGCCCTTTATGTTCTATGGAAGTGAAGAAAGGAACACACATCATCACGTCTTACCAGAGGAAAGGGAAAGTAAGCATATTTCTGTAAAAGGAAAGTAAAGAGAGGAGATGAAAAAAATTTGGAACTCAGTAGTATATAGGTCGAACTACTAGTACACAGAAAGGGAAATAATAATATACAGTAAAGGAAGGATTTTTGATCTACCACATTTCCTATAAACCAGGGAGCTAATTTAATTACACATAGCTTTCTTTTTTTGCCTCTTCCTTTTCCTTCTCCTTCCTTCTGTCCTGATCTCTCTCCTCCCCTCTTTTTCTCTTCCTCTTCCTCTCTCTCTCTCCCCCCTCCTTAGTTTTTGAAGACATGGATAGGAAAAACATCGGGACACTGTTGTCAAGGGAAAACAGATAAAAGGGCAGATGTAAACTTTTCTCCTTCCATTTTATTTGACAGAAAAGAATAAAAGGTAGTGAAGGAAGGTAAAGATTACTGACCCTTGGTATTAGCTTTGTTCTCTTGGGTAAGCACATCATTAGATTGTTCTTTAAAATGCATGTTATGTGGCTAGCAGCGGACTCCAGTGCAGATCCGAGAACTTCTGATGTAGGCAGCTTTTAAAATGCACATTATGTGCCAAAGGGACTCTTCTGGTCTATTGGGTAAATATGTATTAAAGTAATTTTTAAACTACTTATGTACTCAGTAGGCTGGAAGTGGTCAATGGTTTAATGAATAGTCATGCATTTTTAACCATGTATTATTATTTATGCACTGACCCAAGTGAGGAAAGTCTTTAAAAAATGACATATTCCTGATGACTGTGTAATTTTGCAGTAAAATCTTAAAGTATTTCAAGAGAATAGGAGCCAATTTTAAAATTACATTATCTCATTGTCCTGTCACCTCATTTTTCCTGCTTGCTCTTCATCTTATGGGATGTATTTTAATAGGCTCATTTTATGGCCTCCCTGCTGGCCTAATTTCATTTTTATAGATTAAAGCTGATTTACATTCTAATTGTAATTTTAATGTAGAATTTATCCTAGGTTGATTCATAGTATCTGGCACATAGTAGGCATTCAATCCATATCTATCGAATGGGTCGTATTTATATTTTTGTGTCCTTTTCACAAGAAAATGTTAGTTTTGTCCCTCACGTGTCAAACGTGGAATAAGAATGAATCGTAGACGTCTCTCCAGCACAAATATGTGATTGTGCGAGTCAGAAATAGATGCAGGGTCCACTTCCAGTCTCCTCATCTACCCGCCACCTCTTCTCTGGCTGATTAGCTTCCCTCTCTGTATCTGTTTCTTCTTTTATGAAATGCAATAGTAATTCTAGCCACAGATTTCACATAGGAATTTACTCTGCATCAGTCACCTTCTCCTTGCTGTGACAAAATACCTGAGAAAAGCAACTTAGGCGAGGAAAGATGTACTTCTTTCATGGTGTCAGCCCATGGTCAGCCGGTTCCACTGTTCTGGGCCTGTGGAGACACAGCACATTATGGCGGAGGGGCTTGGGGGAAACAGACCTACCTCCCATGACAGCAGGAAGTAGAGAGAGGGGAACCAGCCAGGGAGGAAGGGGTGGGACAAAATGCCCCCTTTGACGGTAGGCCCCTGTCACGTGGCCTGCTTCCCCCGCCTTGACCCCACCGGTCGGCTGTGAGGTCATGTGTGGATGGGTGTCCCCAGGCCCCTCACTACGCCTTGCTACTGACCGTAGTGGGGACCGAGTATGCCACAAGGGAACCCTTCGGGAGACATTTTAGACCCAAACTGTAATATATGTATAAACTATAAAGAGACTTTTAATACCGTGCTTGACACAGTGGCTGAAACCCGTTGAGACCTCAGCAGGGCTTGACTTCTCTGGACCTGAATCTCCTCTCTGAAACGTGAGAACCCTTCATTCCCAGCAAGCGGAGGATTCCCAACTCCAGAGTGTCCTAATCACAAATATCCAGGAAGAGAATCACAGTCCAGCAGACGGACACCATTCTCTCGTGTCAGAGCAAATTATTCACTAGCTCTCGAGGTCTCACTCCCAGACCGGGACCCTTCTCCGTCCTGTGGTGCGCTCGCCTCGCCTTGGCTCGCTCCGGGGGCTCCACCTCGGTATTTGGGCTTTTCCTTCTCTGCGATCCGTATGTCCAGTGGGAATAGAAGCAGGCAGATCTCAAGGTCCCTTCTGAATTTCAGAAAAGTCCACAGATAAATGAACAAGCCTCCAAAAATTCAGGTTTTCTGAGAGCAAGCAGCGGTAATGATATCTGCGACAACACCACACAGTAAATAGGGTCTCGAGAATAAGCATTATTAACACGCTCACTGAGCTGCCGCAAATCCTATTTGGAGGGAGGCAGGGTATAAATAAATAAACGCGCGCCCTGGATCTTTACCGTCTGAAGTTTAGTGTGCTGCTTCAATCTTGGAAAGGCATTAAGATTGCTGGTAAATAATTGGATTTGTTTTGCTATTAAGGTGCAGATCTCGAACTTTTTCCACGTATTCCACATTCATGAGGCAGAAATAGTCTTATCTAGATGGAAATGTTGTCAGCGATGTGACACTTGGGGTCACCTGAAGGACAGAGAAGGAGCTAGGGGTACTGTTCTCACATTCCCACATTTTCGGCCAAGGTCGGCTCGGTGGATGGGTGAGTATTCCGAGTGCTCCTCACCATTATGTTGGCACATGGTGTGCTCTGTCACTAAGTGACACAGACTTCACATGTTCGTGGTCTTGGAGAAGCTTTGGGCTTGTTCAGTGACCTTATTTGAAAAGGAAATCGGATTTAAGTCTTAGTTTTACCTACTAAGATTATTTGGAAGATTATTTTAATACATTTAATTTGGTGTGCTGTTCTAAAATACGTTGCACATGGCTATAAAAGACTATTTTAAATAAGAAATATTTTTAAACCATCAGCACTAAGAAAGCAGTTTTTCCATCCTACTGAGAGTAGAAAAATAGAGAGGTATAATTTTCTTAAGTGACTGTTTAAAGGAAAACCAGAACTATCTGAGAAAAAAATGATGTTTCATTGGATGTATCTTGGAGGCAAACTTGAGTTCCACCAAAATCTAGGGCACATGTAAGGCTTGAGACAGTGATGGAAAGCAGAAGCCCAGCGTGGTAAAGTTTAGTTTTACTGCTAGCCGATGAGTTGGTTTAAAGGCAGAGAGTGACTATAAGTTTAGAATGTAGCCTCAGGCTCAAGCTTTGGCTCTCCGTAGAAGGGACACAATTGAATTAGTGCGGATCTAATTCAGCTTGGAGAGAGTTAGGAGGACATGGTCTGCCCTGGTTGTTACTAGAACAGCTTATCTCAGGGTAACTGAGAGAACAGATACTAGGGAGATTAGTTGAAGAATGTGTCCCTGTAGCAATAGACACTGATACAACAGAAATTTCTTTTAGTGTAACTTCTGCAGCCCTTGCTTCAGGAAAGAAAGATGCTTTCAAAAAGTGCTCGCTGAGGGGTTTGAGCCGAGGCAGGGAGATGGAATTAACACGCATGGCAAAATGTGTTTAAAAATGGGGACGTACAAAAGGGACCTAAGAGAAGGTGAAGAAAAGATTGTTTTACCAGAAAGGCAGGTGCCAGCCCGAGGCATGGATATTATATGATAAGCAGGGATGACCTAGATGCACTCAAAATCTATAATCTCAGATAAAAAAGGTGGTTCTGGCATCAAGACCAAGAGGCCATAGATAGCTGCAGGAGTCTAAGATTCTTAAGATAAATGTGAACAAAATAGCAAAAATGTGGAGATGTGTGTCTGCTGGGGGAATACTGATAGGCGCACTTCAGCACTACTTGTAGAAAGAGTTTTCAGAGAAAAGCAAAGACTCAGTGTACAATTAGGGGGATAAATCCCATTCGGAGCACCCTCCAGGGGCAGTTCTGAAATCGGTAGCTCTTCAGCCCTTTCTACCCACTGACTCTTACTGGGTGGTGCCTGCTCTGTGGCTTCTGCCTGGCTGTGGGGGGTTAAGGTCACAATATTAAATTTGGTTTCTCTTTCCCTTCCAATCCATGCAGCTTTACCAAAACCAAAATTAACGATCCTTATCTGTTTCCACTTAAGAGATCTTTCCACCTTTTTTAGCCAAAGGAGGAAACTGTCCCAACAGGAATTTTAATACTGTCTTCAGGGTGCTGCCAGGCGGGCCTGGGTCTCCCTCTCTCTCGGTTGCAGACTTCAGAGGCAGGAGGGCCCCACTCGGGAAGAGTGTGCCTGCCCCGTTGGGGAAAGACTGCCAGCCCCTCCGCCAGTCTTGGATTTATTTATTTTTTTTTTGTCTTAAAGACTTTTTTTTTTAGAACAGGTTTAGTTTCACAGAAAAATTGAGATAGTTCACATATCCTCTGCACACATGCACAGCCAGGCTGTTCTCATGATCGACCTCCCCGACCAGAAAGGTGCATGTTTTCCGACTGATGAACCTACACTGACTCGTCTTTATCACATGAAGACCTTAGTTTGCCTTAGTATTCACTTCTATGTATGCTTTTTATGGGTTTCGACTAGTATACAATGACATGCTTGTGTGTACCATTGTAGTGTCACATAGCATTTTCACTGCTTTGAAAATCCTCAGTCCCCCAACTATTCATCCCACTTTCTCCCCGGTCTGCAGCAACTACGCGATTCTTTTTCTGTATCCACAGTTTCACCTCTTTCAGAATGTCGTGTAGTAGGGACCCACAGCATGTAGGCTTTTCAGACCACCCTTAGTAATATGCATTTGTGTTTCCTTCCTTCCTTCCTCATAGTTTGATAGCTCATTTATTTTTTGAATTGAATAATGTTTCACTGTCAGAATTCTATCACCTATCAAGCTTGTCTTTGTAGTATTTGTGGTTTTATAGGAGTGGGAAGAGTAACATCCGAATGCTTCTGGTCCACTTGGTCTTCAGTGTGGTTGGGAATGTAAAACACAGTCTTTTCTAAGTACTGGAAAAAGAGCAGGCCTGGGTGTGAAGTCAGCTACTAACTCAACCCCGGCACTAATGTCAGTCTCTCCTCCTTCGATGGTGTTCTCTTGGTGGAACAAAGAAGCCCCGGGCCAGTCTGAAACCAGGTAGGCTTACGGTGATAATCTTAGTTGTCCTTTCCTTATTGTCACTTAGAGTTGTGTCCCCTTATTAGAAAAAAAGAGCAGGAGGAACATGCTATCCTGGGGGTGATAAGAGGCTATAGTATCTTAGTGAAGGATTCAGCAAGGTCGAAAGTCTGAGAGTATGGAAGTCAGTGGTAAAATGAAAGACACGGGGCTGGATTTAATTGGAAAAGAATGAATACAATAGAAATATAAGGCAGATGTGACAAAGCCATCTAGATAGATAGATAGATAGAGATATTGAGTCAGACCCTCTGCATGTTGGAGGACGTACAAAAAGGTATGAATAAAGTATTATTGTGAATGGAGAAAAGTAAGTCTGACTCTGTTAATTATCAGTGAGTGAGAATAAGAAATACATTTACTTTTATTAGTTTAATATTTTCTTTTTTTGAGAGAAGGTCTCAGTGTGTAGTTCAGGCTAGCCTGGAACTGGCAGCAATCCTCCTGCCTCAGCCTCCTGAGTGCTGGGATCACTGGTGTGTGCCGCCACACCGCTTTACATAATTTAATTTTTATATTAAAATTGGTTCTTAGTTTTCATCAGGGGTTTTCATTCAGGAAGGTTTTCATTCTTGTTTTTATTTTTTTAAATACTTGAGATTTGAGATTGACATTTGCATATATTGATAGAGCTTCGCAGATGATTGGGGTGAGTAGTCTCTATCAGTCAGAAGTCAGGGCATGGCTTAGCTGGTGGTGTCCCCAAGGTTTAAATTGAGGGGGTCAATGAGCTGTGACAGTATGTGAGGCTTCATTGGGGAAAATTTTGCTTTTGAGTTCACGGGGTTGCTAGCATTCTGTTCTTTGAGGGGTAGTGAAGCAAAGGCCTTAATTTCATGTGAGTCTTTCCTGCATGGCTTCTCCCTTCCTCCAAGCCAGCAAGCACAAAGAGTTTCTTTACTTTTGCCAAATGTGAGCATGTATTTGTAATCACATCTCCTCTGCTGTATTCTGTTGCTTAAAAACATGTCACAGCTCCCACTTACACCTAATAGCAGGAAGATCATTAATATTGCACGACTGGAATCAGGAGGGAAATTTTAGGGATAATACCAGCGCTGTTGCCAAAAATCTGTCAGTGGCTCTAATTTTAAATTTTAAAAATAATTGAAGAGTTTTCATTTGTTCAGCAACAAATATTTTATGTAGCATACACTGTCCTTAGATACAGTTCTTGCCTTCAGTAAAATATATTTAAATAATTATAATAAAGTACAATGGACTCTGTAAGATGAATGGAGCGCTTATGTAGATGTAGATAGGCTGGTTTTGTTATTAAATTTGGGCAAAGTACCATAAGCTGTTATTGAAAGAAAATTTGATTCACTGTGATTTGAAAACAGAATAGGACTGTGGGACCAAGTTAAACCATACTGGCCTCATTTGTTTTTTTTCCACAGAAAAGATTATCAGGAAAATATGGTATGTTGAAAATATTTGGGCCAAAATTCCGAAAAGAGATTCTTGTTAATTTCATCTGAAAATATGGAGAAATATGTATTGGAATCTATTACAATTAAAAAAATTAAATGCTGGTAGAAGAAACATAAGTGCAAATCAGTACTGCTTTATCAATAAACCTACTGGTTGGATTCGTTGGAGGACCAGCTGTGCTTTTATGCTTAACAGAGAACTATCTTTGCCTCAATCCTCAGGAATACTTTCCTCAAGGAGGTAAATGAATACTGGGGGTGAGTGTAGAAGGAGAGAGGACTGAAAGATGGGAGAATCGAAATTAAGAATGGTGATGCAATAACAACGGATGAATCATAATCAGACAGCTTCTTCCAGTGATCAATAGAACAACCTTCTCTTAGGGACAAAAGGTGGAAGTAAGTATAAATTTGGGGAAAATGGCTAATCAATTTAGGAATTTTGGGTTACTCAAATTTAATGTCAACTATTTGTATGACAAGGATGTCACAAAGAAGAGTATAGATAAAACTGTAGGACATATTTAGTGAAGAGTAGAATCTGGATTGAGGGAAAAATAACTTTGATCTGGATTCTGAGAGTTGATGTGAAAAATGTCATCTGGTGAAAGGATGCCTTGTAAGATCATATACAGATAAACCACATGCACAGAGGGTAGAAACTGGGCTGGTGAAAAATGTCGGAAACTTTGCCAAGTAGGAAAAGATTACAGAGATGAAAGTGTAAGGCCTGGAAAAGGTGTGTTAGAAGGAAATCTACTTGAAATACTTGAAAGGCCAGTCAGATGAAGTCAGCTGACCTTGTTTTGAACGGTGTAGCTAGGAAAACACGGGGCTGCTTTCTAGACATTGTCATAAGACTCCTTTTAGATGAAATTCTCATACTCTGAATTCTCCAAATTTGGAAAAGTTTGGTTTAGAAACTGATTTAGCATCCACAGGGACTTCAGTTGTACATTGGAAAACTGGATAGGGTGATGTTGATTGGTTCAAGAATTGGATATGTGATTGGACTGGAAGAAAACACCTAAATCCCTTCAAAAACCCATGATTAGAATTTCACTAGCTATCATTTATGAAGTTTTAAAGCAGTTATGCATCTAGTTCTATTCCAGGGATATTAAATGATTAATAAAAATTATCAAATACATTATTTCTATAAAATTATTTCTACAGTTTGAGAAAGTGCCTCAGATAAACTTGTGGGGCAATTAGGTTGGCTGGGGAAGGGTGTAACAAAGTGTTAGTGTCCTGTACTTTATTCTTACTAAAATTCTGAAATATGCACACAATTAATTAGCTTATTTTTGCCTTATATACTTTGGTGGCAAATTTGTTTAATTAGGTATTAGTTATGTATTGAGTCCAATTCTTCCTGACAGAAAGCTGTAATATAATAGTTATCTGAACAAAGAGGTTTGGCTGGGAAGAAAAATACCAACTACCCAAATTAAAGGGGAGAACAAGGGATTTCAGAAGTTTATACATAGAGGTGATATCTTGAGGACAAACTTTCTTTCCTATACACAACCTCAGAAAGCACAGATTAGAAAGCTGTACTTAACCAATTGAGGGGGACTGTGCTGATTCTGGATTCTGCAATGCATCGGCTGACCTACTGTTCGTCCGTGTATCTTCTGGGCTGCTCTGCTGTGCTCTATTTTGATCCCCGCACTTTCCTTTTCTGCACAGATGACTCACTTAATATATGTTGATATGTGAAAGATTAGAGGAAATAATTGTTTAAAATGCAACTCATAAATAAAGCACTTTAAAAGGTTCGAAAAATTAGTACAAACAGCTTTTATGCAATGACTATGTAAATTATACCAAAACTTCTGACATTTAGAAATTTTACAAAATCAGAAAGCTTTATAACCTACTATCAATCAAATCATCACATTTAGAATTAAAAAGAAAATGAGAAATCATCTTCACTCATAATATTGACTTTCCTTTTCCTAGGCTTCCTTGGTGTAATGAGAAGGCTTTTATTTAAATTCGGGGATGCATGTCCTTTTCTCCTGGTAGATTGATATGAACAAATCACTACAAACTACTACTTTTATTAACGTGAATCTAGTCCGCACCTTCTGTTTTGTAAGTGAGGAAGCAAACTAAGAGAGACATTAACATTCTTCAAATAAATGTTATTGAAGAAGCATCCAGGACCTATGTAAAAGCTAACTCACCATGTTGTCATTATCCAGGGATTTTAGTGGCAGAAAGGATTATTATTTTTTCCCTGTGCTTTCTGGAGAAAAGGAAAGTTGGCCTTCTGTTTCCAGTAAATTTGCTCGTGGACTACCACCTTTTCAGTCTCCAAAGGAGGATCACCTAGAATGTGATTTCTCAATGCAAGCTACTTTAATGTGCCAAAATAAATAAAATGCATCACATTTACAAATGCTCTTGTATATCTTATCTAATTTTATACACTCAGTTGAGAGTCTTTGGTGAGCCAAATAATAATATGGATAAAAAATGCAGAAAACTTCACACATAATAACTCTTGACTCCAGATTATGTAAAACATTAAGAAATGCCTGGCACTACATTGCAATGCATGTGTAACAGAATTCAGGCAATGTAGAATTTTGTGTTTATCATAGAGTGTAAGGAGGGATAAAAATGGGATAAGCATTTTCCTCAAGAATTAAAAAAAAATCATTAATATAAACCTAAAGATGTAAGACCAAATAACACAATAAATGTAAAGGATAGAAATCACTTATCTAGAGAAGAAATCCAAAATAGATGATGCCCCAAAGTAAGAATTAATGTAGGAAGACTGATCAAGGAAAAAAAAAAACCCACCAGAATCAGAAAGGCAATAGCTACAAATAAAGCTGGTATTTAAAAAATCATAGAAGAATACTAGGATTTTTAGGAATGTAGAGAAAACATACTTACTTTATATGACTTCCTAAATAGATGCAACACCTTTGATGATAATAGGGAGAAAGTATTTTTAAAACATTTGATAAAGTTTAATATCTATGGCAATGTAGGGATAACACTGAATATTTATTTATGGTGATACAATTTTTTGTACACTTAGGACTTTTTTGGTGAAAATTTTACTAAAACACGGGACCTGGGCTAAATGCCTCAGACTTGAATGTCAATTTGTGGCTGATTAGCTGGAAAGGACTCCAGGGCGACTGACCTCCCTGTAAACGTGTGTTTACTCCCAGGAGGTGACATGCTTGGTAAGTGCGGAGACGTCACTGCTTGTGTAGCTGGAGATGCTGACCTTATGTTTCCCTGTGAGATATGTATTACATTTCAAAAAAGTGAGGATCCAAGATTCTTCCAGGTAAGTTTTCCAGAAGGCATGTGGGGCAGTGTGTACGTAAGCATCCTGATATGCATGTTTTAGGGTTGTCGCCGGTGGCAGACCCCTCCACTCCATGTTGGGTGACACCTAGTACTCATTGTGTTATTCTTGACATTTAAACAACATTATTACATATGTAAAAAGAGTAATTATTATGGTGAGAAGGTATGAACTACCTCTAAAAATGTTAATATTGACTAAAATGCTTAATATTTTGTAGAGAAAGCGAGAAGAAGACATATAGTACTCATGTGCCATTTGAATAAATTTAATGCTCATGTTTAGGTATTTAGAGTGGAGAAAAAATAGGATGGGATGTTGGGGTTGTGGAGATAAATGTGGCAAAAACAAACAAACAAAAAGAGCAAGGCTATTTATTGATAATTGAAAATAACATTATGTCATAATATTTTTATAGAATGATAATTGAAATTATAATTTTGTGAAAAGCCACAGAATGATATAGTTTAAAACTGAAAAAGTTAGTGAAAAGTCATAGAAAACCTGTTGTTTTCAAGAATTTTGCAGACCCTGGACTTTCATGTTATGTAGGAGCCTTGTTTGCCCGTAACCTCCATGACCATGCACAGGTTAAGCACAGTATTGAAGCTTATAGCTGCTCAAGTCCAGGAAACAAGAGAATCACACCCTAGAAATGATCATGGTAGATGTTACCTCACATAAAGGATCTGTGGATGGATTTGCACATTGGCTAGATAAGAACAAAATATAGAATTGAAGAAAGGGCAATAATAGTCCAGGCTTACTTACAATGACTGAGCTAAATCGTGTAATCTTTAATAGTTCAGTTAAAATCAAAGCTGTATATTGGAGGCAAGACAGGTGCAGATGGAGCTGTTTAGGTAGCACTGAAAATCAGGGAAGCTGATTTCAGTAGGAAGAGGGAGCAGGCTGGATTATGAAGGGAGTGATGGCAAGAGTCGAAAGGAGAGATGTCTGCATAGATCAAACGAGGTGACTAGGGAGGGATGGGGAATTAAAGTAAAAGATATACAACCTATAAAAATAGATGACTTATTTTCGTAAATCCATACCGGAGCTAATTTAAGTGAGGTTGCTTTTCCTTCCATCTGGCTTGTTGATTTAGGAAACAACTAAATCACTAAAACTTCCCAAAAGGGAGCTACTACTAAGGAATCTGGTTTCATACTTTATAACCTCCACACTCCGGCTGACTTATGTGCTTCACTGCTTCCCTTTGACAAGGACTCTGTCCTTGACCAAAGTTTCCACAGACTCCTCCAAGCTGGTCTTTGGACTAGACGTTGCTCTTGGGTTCTGTCTTTCACCTGCTGAGCCCAACTTAATCAGAAACCCTGTAAGTCAGTTTAGCAAGAATCTCCCACCATTGTCATCTGAGCGTCCTTGCCTGGTGGTAGCAAGAATCCTAGTGAAACAGTTTAGGGAGAATGTATCTACTCTGATGGCTCTTTTTAATAATTTTCCATTTGCAACCATCTGCATTTTGCTTATTGTCTATAATTCCCAGCCGTCTTCGTAGTATTTGGAGTTAGGCTAATCTATCTCTTCTCTAGTATTAATCTTGACACCTGTTGCAATAGTCCTGCATAATCTTCTTACCATTTGAATAAATTTCAGAACAAATTTTTTCTAGCACTCGTATCAAGATTCACTAGAGGAACAGATTTTACACACACACACATAATGTATAATACATAATGGATATATAATAGATATATGTATATATTGTATATATATATTCAAAATAAAGGATTTGCAAGGTAGGCTAATAAGGGCTGCCTATAGTCAGGTGTGAAAGAGTGCAAAAAGGCCGTCTGCACTGTGAAGAGCCAGAGCGTCTAGGCCAAAGTCAAGGCCTGGAGCTCACAGCGGATCCCATGCGAGTCCACCTCAGGAAGCTGAAGGGTCTGTGCCAGAAGTCTGACACCAACGTCCAAAGGTGATGGCAAAGACTGGAGCGCCTCTGAACAAGTGGAAGTGAGACTCCCTCCTTCTTTCCCTTTTTATTCCACCCAGACTGCAAGCCTGTTGGTTGGTGCTGCCCACACCCAGGGTGGCTGTTCCCTCTTCAGTAAGTCCATCACCCAGATGTGCCCAGAATTCTGCTGAACTGATCCACTAGGTGTTTCTCACTCAAGGTGACACCAGAATTAACTATCGCACATCCTGAGACAAGGAACTTTGAGGAGAAATAGTAATCACGGGAGGTGAAGTTAGGCTGGTTTGGGATTATAGGGGACACGGTGACACGGTTCGCTGGGTACAAGAGTTGTAAACGAGCTCCATGACTTCCCCGCATTTCAGGGGCATCTGGGTCTATGTCCGTACATGCCGTGACTCTAGGGAAATGTCACTGGCATCACACACGGCTCAGCTGTATCTCTTCTGACCTCTGGAGGAAGACGCACAGGCACGGGCAGTAGTGACAAAGTGCACCATTTCTTCGTCCCTTCTGTGTGAAGGCCATGTGCTGGCCGCAGCCTCAGAACTGTGGTTTTTGCTTTTGCGTTTTCAGGCTAGTGGACTCTGCAGACGCAGCCCCTTCCGAGGCGGAGATGAGGCTCTGCGGCTGCCGCAGCCTCTGGGTGTACCCTGGATTTTGCCTGTGGATTTGTGACTTCTGGAAACGCGAGTAGGGAGCCAGAGGATGATGGTGAGATTCCGCCTCTACAGGCCTCCCTGCCTGGGGGCTCCCGCCTCCGGAGCTGTGCTGGTGAAGTCCCGGCCTCCGACTTGGCGCAAAGGCTGGCGGGGCAAGTGTGTGCTCCAGCCCTTCCCCAGAGGTGAGGAGGTGGGTGAACACTTTGGCCCACTGAGCTGGTTTGAGTGATTGATGCCGGGACTTCTAATTTCCAGGACAAACGATCCATTAGTGGAAATGGGCACACAGGAAGCCTCAGCAAGGATGAGTTAAGTGCCCATCTTCGTACTCCGTGAACAGTCTGCTGATCTCAATTGTAGGCAATTAACAGTGATTAGCAAGCACATGCTTGGAGGGTGGCACAACGAGCTTCTTCTCACTGATGGGACAAACAGGGCACAAGTGACTCAGGAGGGATTGTCATGAAAACGCATCCAAAAAGCTCTAGTGTCTGAACAAAGGAGACTCCTGCCAATGTTTTAATTTCTCGTCTTAACCTCTCATTAACTCCCAAACAATGCAGTGATGTGTGGGGAGGGCCAGATGCTCCTTTAGAACTGAATACTAATTTTGCACCCTGCATTACAGAAATTAGAACAAGAAGAAAATAAGTGCCTACAAACTTGTGCAACCCTGGGAGCACAGCTTCTTCTCACTAATTTTAGTATTTCCCTTCAACCTAGCGCAGTGCCTTCACCTGCAGGCTCTAGGCGTATTTTTGGTGAAAGTGAGTTGAAATCAGGCCTCTTTTTCCCAGCTACTGACAATCACGTTAGCCTCTTCTTGTCTCTTCTGTTATTTCATTTTTGCATTTTTTTCCTGCCCTTTCTTTCTCTTACTACTTAAAAATTATAACTATATTTGAGATGTGTTTTTTATTTTTGACATATTTGAGTAGTAGAAATTAATTATAAATTTTAATTTCCTCACTGACTTTTGTTACAATTTCACCAAAATATTTGAGTTCAAAGGCATAGAAATAAACAACTAATGTCCGTTTCAAAGAACTTCGTGCTCCTGACAACAATCAGTGGGCTTTTTTCTCCAATACAACAAGAAAATAATCAAGCGGACATTTGGTTAACTGACATATTCTTTAACCACCCACATAGCAAATCACATTATGTAATGCTCCTTTCCTTGGGCATTCTTGCTGATGTTACGGTTTCTGTCTGGATGTCCCCCAAGAACCTCATGCATTCACAGGCGGGGCTTGTGGAAGATGATGTTGGCACTTCAGCAGATGTGCTGTCAGAAGGTGGGACCCGGTTGGAGCTGGGGCATTGGGGGTGAGGCCCAGAAGAGTCTGTGTCCTTTTCCAGCTCCCCGCTTCTCTCTCTGCTTCCTGGCTACCACCGTGTGAGCATCTTTCCTCTGTCAGACCCTCACACCATGTCTTCTTGTCTTACAGCAGGTGTTGGTTATTTTGTCCTAGTGATGAGGAAGGTGACCAAGAATGAACTCTATGAGACTTGGGTTTATATAAGTAAGCACCTGAGGTACACCTGGAACTTGGAAATTCACTAAGTAGAAGGGCCTCCTAGAGAAATGCTTTTTCTAAAAGCAGATTATATTGTAAGTGCAAATTGGTGCATGAAGGCAAGGGCCACTTCTGCATGTTTACTATAAAATCTGGTGCTTAAGATAGTGTCTGACATATGTCAGAAGAGACAGAATAAATTAGCTGATCAATGTAAAAGTAAAACAACTATTTCTAAAAATCTAAATCATTATAACAATTATTCTTATTCTTTTCTAAAATAGGTAATCACTGCTTTAAAGTCTCATTCAATTTTATATGTAGCTACATAGAAATAAAAATATACCAACAAATCTTTAGATTATGTTTTAATACAAATAATGTTATAGCTTGAAGAGTATTATTACACTATGAAGTATTTGAATATGTGATGATTCGACCTGCAAGTAACCTCTGCCTCTCTTGGTATCTTGGGCCAAGGTGAGAAAGTGACCTTAACCGAAGCAGGCAAGAATCAGTCCCTAATGGATGGAACTAATTGTAACACAACTCTCTTTACAGTTCACGTCACCATCCTCACTTTCATGAAACAAAATCTCGCCTTTGTTTTAACTCTCTTTTCACCAAGCAGTTGTTTGATTCTAAAGTCAGCTTTCTTGTTACTATTTTTAACTTAGGAAATGTGTCCCTGGATAGATACAATACACTTTTTAATTATGGGGAAACTGTTCTTATTGTACGTGCAGATCTTAGCATTATGTTTTATAAATTAGCCAATGTGCATGGGCTTTACATTCACTGGTGTTCTACACATCAAATCATCCCTGACTGAAGTGACTAAAATACAGAGTTTTTGTGTACGTGCAGAAATCGAGTAATGAACTCACAGGGGCAGACATGGACCATCCTGCCCTTTAAAAATTATACTAGTAACTCCTGAGCATCGTTTAACACCAGTCATTCCTGCCTCAGCTGTGTCCGAGTCTGGGTTCACCCAGTTTCCACAGAGCCTGATTCTGAGTAATCTGAGGATAGATAGATTAATGAGGATTAATTATGTGTCATCTTTGATGTTCTTTTGACCTTTTCATATGGATGAATCACTTTAGCCCTCAGCCTCTCTGACTCCTTTGATAGAAGTTTGCAAATTTCTAGTAATGATGTACTGGAGACTGAACAAAGGGTGTTCCGGGGCTCCTCTTGTGCCCAATTAGCATCTCCCATTATTATCACCCTAATAACATTTAAATGGAAGCAGACCAAAGGTTTCTTTTTGTGTTCCTCAGTGCTGCCTATTTAATTGGTGGACTTAATGGTCAATGATAATAAAGTCACTTCCTCACTTGTCCCTGGAAGATTTTATATTAGGAAGTGATGATAACGCTAGTAAAGAAATTTCCATTATCTCCAGATGTATATGTTTTTATTTTCACTGATATTTACTGCATAGTTCAATTTTAGATAAGCCTTATCATAACACACTGTTTTAAATGCATTCAGATGAAGTCTAATTCTGCTTTGCTACTTTTCTGCGTTTAAATGCTCAGTTATCATGTGATGTTTTTTATGTTGTGGAAAGCACACTTTTCTTTGTGTACCACCAGAACTGTGTTCTTTCTTTTCTAATCTGTTCATATTTAAAAATCAATTGAATGTTCATCTTTATTGAAGTTACTGAAATTTAGGCCTATGCTTCTTTTTAGAAATGTAGATCAGAATTTTCATTTTTAGTTTGTGATTCTAGGTATCATTACCTAAACTAATTGACTTTTGGGTTTTTTTTTTTATCAGCTTCGTTTAGGCATAATTGATGCCCAATACATTCAGTCATTTCATGTATGTGGTTGATGAATCTTAACAAATGTGATGCAGCCATGTAACTCCCACTGTAATCAAGACAAGGAACATTTCTGTTTCTCCAGGAAGGTCCCTTCTTCTTCTTCCTCAGTCCCTCACCCTCCCACTCTACTCCCACACTGCCTATGGCTGTAGGCCTGTAATTGTGTGTCTGTAAGTGAATTATTGAATACACAGTCTAAAGTTTTACTTCTTCCATTTCAATAATGATTTTGAGATTGCTCCTAGTTTGTTCCTTTTTTATTGCAGAGAAATATTCTATTGTGTGGATGTACCAAAATCTGTTTATCCATTCCCCAAATGACTGATATTTGGGTTATTTTTAGGTTGTAGATATTGTATGAAGGATATAAATAGTTTGCTTCTTGGTTCCTGACATAGAGTTTCCGAAATGTGGGGCTGTTTTAAATGACAAGAAGGTCTTTGTTAATACTAAGGATGTGACTCACTGGGGCGGAAGTAGGGGACCCTAGGTTGTGTCAGGACCAGGCGGGTCACCAAACACATGGTTAGAGGGTTGAAACTTTCAGCTGTCTGACTTCATCTGTTGGGACGATGGTGGCTGGAGATCGAGTGCAAGTCATGGCCCATGTTTTATCAATCTTGGCTGCATATTGAACCCCAATTAATACTCTAAACAGTAAGATTTGGTGCAGCTTTCTGGTTTGCAAACACACTTATTGGGTGGAAGCTGATGCATGCTGACTCCTTGGGCGAGGGTGTGGATGCCCCCACCCTTTTCCTGTGCATCCCTTCTGGTCAACTGCTACTGAGTTGCATCCGAGCTAATAAACCGTACTCCTGAGCACAGCAATCCTCCTTATAAACTTATGTGCAGGGAGGGAAACCTCTGAATTTATAGCCAGTCTGTTGGGAGTGCATCCTGAGACTTGTAGCTTGCATCTAAAGAGAGGGCAACCTCTTGGAAGATAGAACCCTTCAACGAGTGGTATCTGATGCCAGCTTGGGTACTTAGTGTGACAAATGTGTTTTACTATAACCCCTGTGGGAAAAGTGGTGCAGATATTGTGAATGAAACTGCTGTGAAAATTCATATGCACATCATTCAGTGAACATATGTTTTTATTTCTAAGAGTGGATTACTGAGTTTTATAGTAACTTTATAAGAAAGTGACAAACTGTTTCCCAAAGTGCCTGCACTTTTATCTCCGGCAATGTATGAGTGTTCTAGTTCTCTATATCCTTGACAGCCTGTGATATTGAATGTTAGCAATTCAGAGGTGTGTAGAGGTGTTTCATTGTAGTTTTAAATCTGCATTTTCCTAATTATGCCAAATAAGCTTTTAAAATACACTCTATAAATGATAGTTCCATGTGTTATTAATTTTTAATCTATTGTGTATGTACAGATATAGATATGTTTATCACCTAAATTCATATAGAGTTGATGTAAAGTATTTTAATTTCCGATTTTTCGTTGCACGTATATTTAAAAAGTGACTATTTTTTAGAGTAGTTTTACGTTTAGAGCAAAAGTGAGAAGGTACAGAGGTTTTTTGGTATCTCTTTCTCCTACAGCTACATAGCCTTATCAACATCCTCTACCAGAGTGGTCCATTTACTACAATTGGTAAACTACATTGAGATATCATGATCACCACAAATCATGTTCACTAACTTAAAGTTCACTCTTGGTATTGTACATTATATGGGTTTGGATAAATGTCTAATGGCATCTATGTACAAAGAATATCACAGAGTATTTTCATTGCCCTAAAATTCTTTGTGGTCTCTTATCCTTCCTATGACTCCCCCCACCTTTGTTGATCTTTTTTTACTGTCAATATAGTTTTGCATTTTCCAGAATATTATATCATCAGTCACACAGTATGTATCCTTTTCAGGTTGAGTTCTTTCACTTAATAATATGCACTAAGTTTTCTCCATATCTTTCCATTGCTTGATAGCTCATTTCTTTTGGGTGCTGAATAATATCCCATTGCCCCATGTACCAAAGTTATAAGTTAAATTGCTATAAATATCTGCGTGCTGTTGTTTGTATGAATATATGTTTAAAATTTCTGTGGGAAATACCAAGGTTTGTGATTGCTGGTTTGTGTGGTAGGAGTTTCTTTAGCTTTTGATTTTTATTATTAGTATATGTTTGCACCACATAATGATTACATTCGTTGTGGATAGTCAGCACATATGCTTAATATCTCAATTCTTAAGTTTCTTTAGTTTTGAAAGACGTTGCCTGTCTTCCAAAGTGGCTGTTTATTTTGTATGTCTGTCAGGTAAGAATGAGGGTGACCGCTGCTCTGCGTCCTCCAGCATTTGGTATTTTGTCAGCGTCCTGGATTTTGGCCATTCTAATAGACGTATAGTGGTATTTCACCTCATTTTCTTGATGGCATATGATGGAGCATCTTTTCATATGTTTATTTGCCAACCATATATATTATTCAGTGAGATTTCTGTTAAGGTCTTTGGCTCATTTTTAAATTGGACTGTTTGTTTTCTTATTCTTCAATTTGAAGTGTTCTTTGTATATATTGGATAGCAGTTCTTTGGCAGATATGTCTTATGCAAATGTTTTCTTCCAGTCTGTGGTTTGTCTTCTTCAGAGAAGTTTTTAATCTTAATCAATTTGAGCTTGTCAATTATTTTTTTCATGGATCATGTGTTTGGTGTTGTACCCAAAAGTCATTACTATATCCAAGGTCACCTAGGTTTTCTTTTATATTATCTAAGTTATATAGTTTTGGATTTTACCTTTAGATCTATGGTCCATTTTGAATCAAATTTTGTAAAGGGTGTGAGGTCCGTGTCGAGATGTATTTTTTTTTTTTCCTGCATAAGGATGTTCAGCTGCCCTAGCACCATTCGCTGATGAGGCAATGGCTTCTCCATAGCCTCGCCCCTGCTCCCATGACATAGGTCAGGTGACCGTATTTATGCAAGTTGATTTCTGGGTTGTATTCTTTGTCCTATTGATCTTTTTTTCTTTATTCTTTCACCAAGAGCACACTGTCTTAGTTATTATGCCATTTTTGTGAGTCTCGAATTCCAGTATTGTCATTTCTCCAAATTTCTTCTTCTCTTTCAATATTGTGCTGGCTATTCTTAGTCTTTTACTTCTCCATATAAAATTTAGAATCAGTTTGTCAATATCTACAATATAATTTTTTGATATTTTGATTAATATTTTATTGACTCTTGTAGATTCAAAACCAAGACATTTACTAGAAAGATTCTGGGGAAATTAATGGGTTAGGGCTTGAGGGACTGTGAAGAGTTGAGTGCTGACATCAAAATGAGGCTTAAACTTGTGGCTGAGATGGAAGAAAAGATTCTTTATCTCTTGGATACCAGGAAACATTTAATAAATGGTTTACTAGAGCTAGAAGTAGGAGAAAAGGGCCTACTAGAAATGGTTGGGATGAGTTTTGAAATTTTGTCATTTTGTGAGATCATAAGAACTTCAGGTTGGTAATTTAACTCAGGCTTTAGTTAAAAATAAATTGTACTTAAACTTATTACATATCTTAATACTCTCTAACCATTTTGTCATACAAATTATATCACAGTTCAAATTTTGTGGAGGAATAAATTGTAAAGTCATAATCTTTGAGGTACCAGCACTAAAGGAAACTCAAGCAAAATGTTAAAATAGGCGGTGGGAACCATGAAACTGCTCTTTAAAGCTAACTTTGGATGTTCATTTTACCCTTGAAATGGGTGTCCCAAAGTGTAAGGGGGGAGAAGTGGTAGCAGAAAGATGGCAGGGAAGGATTTGGACAGACAGCCTGCTGGATTTTGCCACTAATATTTGGATCAGATCATCAATGTTCTCTAACATAAAGTGGATTAATAACAGCCTACTTGATAAAATTATTCAGTAGTCTAGGTATATGTATATTATTGCGTGGGCTAAAATTTATGTTAAAGTGCTTAGAAAGGAGTCTAGGAGGTAATTTAATATTTTCAGAATATTTTCTTCGAACATATGTACTATGCAGATATACAAAGATATATGTATTCATTCTTAAACTAGTTGTTAAATTATAGACGATTTACATATGTACTTTTGATTTTACAAAGGGCATGTATTTTATTTACAAGTAACGTAAATCTACACAATATATTATCATTATGTTTTTGGAAAATACAGAAAAGCATGAAGAAAATTAAGAATTACTGATATCCTTTCCACCTAGATGTAATTATTATTAATGTATTATGTATTTCTTTGGCCTGTCCCGTGTGCATATAAACAAACTACTGTTTTTATTTTACAAACTGCATTCATGTTATATATCCCAGTCAGAATGTATCCTGCTTTGTTCCCCGGATGTCATTAAATGAGAACGTTCGTTTCACGATGGAGGAGCCCGTCAGGTCAGCAAGGGAGCCAGCGAGCCAGCACTAACCGGCAGAAAGTGTGAGAAGTTTGATGCTAACTCAAGATCCAAATAATACTGGGAAATTGGTCAATTTTGGGACTTCTGGATAAGCTATGTATTTTAAGTAGGGGAAGTTTTTTCAGACCAAACTGTTAAGTGTTTGGCCTTGCTATAGTTTATTTTTGACATTTCTGAAGTTGTTTTCACTTATAACAGCAATGATTACAGAAATATGAATTTGCACTAGGAAGGGGGTTCGTTTGCTTGGTGTTTCTTGAAAGTCATAACTGAAAATGAAACAAAAGAAAGTTAATTAAAGTAGCCTAGTTAATTTTTCATAAGCAAAAGAAGAGCATTGTGAGATTCATATTTTCATTCAGAGTGCCTACTGTGTATAATTGCCTGTGCAACATAGACAGTACAAAGAGCCTAAAGCACAAATCCTCCTCACGAAACTCACCATCTACTGTATGTAATAAGACACAGACATGCAGTAGAAGGTGATTCCTTAGATGTTTGTTGTTCACTAAAAGTGACATACAGGAAAGAGGAAAATGATTTACAAAATGTGCTTGAAAATACTTTTAATGTTTTTCAGGGCTTGAATAGAAGTAGAATATGAGAACTTTAAGCTTCATTTGAAAAATGGAAGTTTCCACATTTTAAAATCCATTTTATTCTATTTTATAAATATAAGTATTTAAGGAGAAATAACGAAACAGAGTCTTTACATATGATGAGATTTTAGACAGGTGGAAAGTGGCCAGTGAATGCTAATTAGTGGCTAAGTTATTGTAATGCAATGAAGACAAATTGCTGTAATGCTTTAAAATAATTTAAAGCTGGCTTGTTGCTGCACTGAAGCGCTGAGCCTCTGTATTGCTCCAGCTTTTTGTTTTAATTAGATTTTTATTTATTTTCAATTTCACAAAAATAGTCCATTATGAAGCAACATAATTTAAACTTTTTAAAGACAAAGGAATACTTGATATGACAGAAATCCATGAGACCCAGCTTTTTTCAGTCAACTCATAAATGCAGGTAGCAATGATATTTTAAAATCACTTTCTCAAATGGTTCTTCATAGAGCTGTCCTTCAGGCTACTGTGTTGTGAATCTGGAGCTGAGTGGGGAGTTCAGGCACAGAGATAGAAATCTGAGAATCATCTGCATGCTTATGGTGTTTGAAGGCGTGGAACCAGGTTGGCTTTCTTAAGGAGGGAGAGTAGGTGGAGAAGAAAGCTGAGGACAAGTCCTGAGGTCCACTAAAATTAAGATTTTTGAGCAGAGTAAGTAGTTAGGAAGCAAGGCTGAGAATCCAACAGGCACCCAGGTAGCACAAAGGCCAGGCAAGGTGGTGTTACACAAGCCAGGTGGCCAGGTGATGAAGTTTCTGAGGTGACACTAAACTCTGGGCTGCCCAACTCTCAGACATGTCCTGTTTTGAGTGCATTGGTGCAGGCCTCTCTACTTCCTAATTCTTGGGTCAGTCCCTGGTCCAATCTTCAGTCTTTTGCCTGGTTTCATAGCATGATAACGCTTGTTTGATTTTGCTTTGATAATAATTTGATCATAGTCTTCTCATGTGTTTGTAACTGCAGATTTCTTGAATCCCGTATGCCTTTTAGTCTTTTTTGTTTGTTTGTTTTTGTTTATGCGCTGGTGATGGTGAGGCTGGCTGATGATCGAGGTCAGGCTAAGATGTTATTATTTTTTTTTTTGTTCATGTTCTATTAACTTCTTAATAGCATCTCACAGAGCATAGTAGCCTCCTAAATCAGTCTTTCTCTTTGACATCCAAACGCACACCCATAGAAATCCTTTATGTCTCTCTGCCCTTGACTTGTTCCATTGATTGCTGGATCTCATTGCTTCATTTTAAATTTGTAGCTCTTTCTCTGTCACTGCCCTCATCTTTTGCCAAGCAGTTCTCTTCATCAAAACGCTTTGCCTGGAAGCAGCCTGTCTGCCCCACTGCTGCCTTCTGCCCTTCTGGCATTTCCGTCTTGCTCTTAGATCTCATGTGGGCTTCCCGTTTTCTACAGTCAAATTCACAAGCCTTGCCCATGTCTGCTCAGGTTTTGAATGATTTTGTTTTCCTTGCCTCATCCAGTATGTCCAACATTTTTTTGAACTTCTTTTAGGTTTTTGGAATTGTCTTCTTCACAATTGTTTCAGTTATTCCTGTAAACAGTACTATCCTTTTTGAGAACCACTCAACATCTAAGGAAAACATGACTTTGGAGATCATTTATTTCTGAGGTATGGTTCACTTACTCATGATATATGCTTAAAATATTGAATGCTTGTCTAAGAAAGTTAATTGGCAACGTGTGTAGGGTTATTTTATCTTGTGGCGCCTCTAAAACTTATCCCCAGCCAGAACAGAAACTATAGAAAATGATCTAATGCCCTTTATGCAGGTTACAAAGAAATAACTTGCAAAAGTGTGGACTCTGGAATAAACCAAGAGGGTGAAAGGAAAATTGTCCTCTATAACAAAATGCCTATTTTGACTCTGACCTTTCCTTTTGTGTTAGGTAGTATTAATACACTGGCGGCAGGGTGCTCAAAGTGAAAAAGGGGAATTGAGTTAGTAAGCACCAGTTGCCATGTGCGCAGAGACCTGTTTGTGTTGCAGATCTTGGCAAAGCTCAAACCTGAGATCAAAGGCTTTGATAAAATATGACCACGTGTAGCAGCTTCTCACTGCTCCCCGCAGCTGTAGGGAGCAGCTGGCGACTCCACTGCCCGAGGTGCGCCTGTAACAGGGAGTCCACGGGAGTGCTGCTGGTGGGGCCCGAGGTCAGCCGGGATGGGAATGACAGTGATCTGGGCAGATAGAAGAGCTGAGGTGCCAGGTTCCAGCAGGAGTCCGCGTGACAGATACTGAGGTATTAAAGCGGCTGGGCTTACTGTGATCTCAGACAGATGTGACAGCAGCTGGAGAAAGTTGCGGGAGTAAAACAAGCAGCCTGGCTTCAAAGACAGCTGAAAGATTCCAGCTTCAGGTCAGTGATATTTGGGAAACTCAGGCAGGAGAGAGGTGGGGGATCAATTTTTCTGTATCTTGTATTATTTTCAAGGAGCTCAAAGTTTGTCTACTCTGCCTCTTATGTTGATACACACCATACGCTCACAGCTAAAAGTCTTGCACTTGCGTGGACCCCACGCAGATAATAAATTTATGCATTTGCCATAAATATTTGTAATGGAAGGGAAAGACCAAAACCTCCATATAGGTTCCAAAATAAGTGGTTCTCTTAGGAGCAAAATTATTATTATTATGAGTGCATTGCAGCCCAAATGGCACCATTTGAGGAGAAAATAGTTCTGGGTCCATGTTTTCTCTCTGACACCCATCTGTCTGAAATTTATGTTGTAACATATTAGTTTCCAACTGTCATGAATCTAATCAGGCTTCAAGGGTGTCTTATCAAAATATAAATAACACTTGTGAGACAATGAATCTTAACTTTACGTTTGACTTACATTTTAACTGACAGCTAGTTAAAATGGGGCCACTTGGGAAAGGGACATAAACCAGATATCTAGGTGGGTACTGTACATTCTAGATTTCATAAAAACATTGATTTTAATCCCCTTGAAAGGTAAAGACTTAGGAAAAGGATTTTTTTTCTGTTTTCATATTTCTGGGTAGAGTTGATACCACCAAAGGTAATCTTACCTAATATCACAAAAAAATGATATGTAACCTGATTTCAAGTAGCCCACCTGATTCTTTACATAGAAATAGTTTTGTTTTAATGCAAAGTACAACACTTTTAAAGAAAAGGTACATATTTATGCAAAGGTATACAGGCAAGTGTGTGTGTGTGTGTGTGTGTGTGTGTGTGTGTGGCAGAGAGAGAGAGAGAGAGAGAGAGAGAGAGAGAGAGAGAGTTAGTTGTTGGGAGAAAAAGCTCAGAGAAGTTTCTTTGAGCTTATTAGTGCTGATCAGTGATTTATACACTTCAGTTGCAGGATTCCAGACACTTAGATTACTGTGATAGTTAAGCTGGATTACCAATTTGATTAGATTTAGAGTTGCCTAGGGGATTAGTAAAGCATACCCCATGGTATTCTGGGTAGGTAATGGAGGTGTGACCTTGGGTACGAAATCTGGTACCTGACCCTTTTCTTTCTGGTCCTCTTCCCAGTTTCCCAGCTGCCATGAACTAAGCAGCAGGAAATTTACCTGGAGAATCAGTACCTCCAGTAACATGAGGAACTACTCATCAGTCTCATTTATTCGTATTACTGTTACCATTTTATAGTTGTAGGACAAGGTACTAGGTTTTCAAAATGGATGACAGGATCGTCCTCCATTTTGAGATGATGCCTCTGAAGCAGCACCAGGGAATCTGGCTGAATATCACTGTCAGTCTTACTTTCTAAAGGCAGTTTGAGGTCTGGCAAGGTGCAGAAATTAATGCATACTGAGTAAAAATTCAAGTTTCAAATAATTAGCCTCTTGTGGAGCAATTTTCCACATTCAGAAAATATCCCAGTGTCTGTTCCGTTATTGTAATGAAAGCCGGTTGGCTTAGATCTTGAATTGCTTGGAGAAACACCTCAGGAAAGAGATGAGAACACTGAAAGTGAATGACTTTGTTCATTGCTTTGGTACATGTTCATAACACAGTGCTCTGGGAATATCTCAGTCTATATCAAATTCGAGTTTTGGTTGCTCTGTGGCCCTGCCAGTTGTTTCCTCATTGTTTTGTTATTATCATACTCCTGACTGGCCCACGGATGCTGTTTTGAAAACAACCCAGACTAGGTTTTTGTCCAACTTCTGCTTGAATTTTCCCATGTTTTTAAATGACTAGATGATTTGGACCATATTCCAGAATAAATTTCTGAACATATTCGATCAATACTTTTGTAATTCAAAGAAAGTGAACATTCCAAACAATCTGATATATGCTTTGGTAAGAGAAAGATCAAAGTGTAAGTACCAGGTGTGTGATACTGGTAAGTCATTTAATCTCGTTAGCCCTTGGTTTCCATGTCTGTGAAACAGGGGCAACACCCCAAGGATCCACGGTGAGCATGCACTGGAAGAATGCATATAAAGTTATGAGTTATTAATACTTCTAAATATACTAGGGGATGGGCTGTGGAACCGAGCTGCCTATAATGCAAGCCATGTATCTAATATTAAATTTTCTAGTAGCTAATTTAAGAAAGTAAAAGGGAAACATGAACTCTATCTTAACAATGAAATTTATGTAGTCCACTATGTCAAAATATCATTTCAACACATAACCAATATAGAGATTTGAAGAGCTTTTTTTAATGCTAAATCTTCAAAATTCAGTATTCATTGTATATGTATACTATATGCCTTAATTTGAATATTAAATTTTAAATAGATAAAGTAAATAGTGGTTCTGGTTAAAAAAACAAAAACAAAAAAACTAGTTAAAAATTTTATTCTGCCTCGCTGGGGATTTAGCTTAGTGGTTACAGTGCTTGCCTTGCAAGCAGAAGGCCCTGAGTTCGAGCCCCAACACAAAGAAAAACAAAAAATTTTATTCTGCCTCAGTTTATACATTTGAATTTAAACAGATTAAATTTAAGGTGAAAAGTTTAGATTTTTAGCACATTAGTCATAACTTGAGATGTGGCCAGTCCGCAGGTGTGATGTCGGGTATGCTGGGTTAGAAAGATGGGACATAAAGAAGTAAGTGCCCGAAGCCTGTAGATCTTTAGTCTCCAGCAGCTAAACTGCATAGAAAACCTTAGTTGCCCTGTTGGCTGTTCCACTATTCACTCCTGGGAGCGTCACGAGTAATTGCTTCTTGATAACCAATTGTGGTAGCTAAAGATTGCAAGAACTGGCAAGAAAAGTTGAATTCTATGGCAGTATGTATTGTGCAGGCCAGACTTCCTGCCCTGACCACGCTCATCAGGGCATCGGAGACGCTGGTGTCATCAGAGAACTGGGGACACAGGTGATGCAAACCCTGCCACAGTCTAATGTGTGTGGAGGTCACAATACAGTCCAAGCCATCACAAGTGAAATAGGGCAGGAGTAGGAAGATTTTCATTATGTCTGACAAACAAGTGTACAATAATTTAAAAAAATGGTAAAAGACCCATCAATGGTTTTACCAAGTTAGTGAGAACAATAGTAAGAGAAACTACAATGGGCTGGATTCCTGCAGACAGCAGATAAACTGAGTTGACCGTTAAAGGATTTTTTTCCCTGGCTTCAATGTGATGGACTGAGTAGGAGCAGAAGGTCAGAATCATATAAAGTTTGTTTGCTGGTGTGGAGAATTCAGAAGCGAGTCACTGGAGATGGAGATGTGTGCAGGTCTGTTCAAGGTGCTTTCCTTCCTCTTAACAGAGGAAAGTCTTCAAAAGCATGGGGTACGAGTGATGGTATTGGAGCAGAGTTTCAAGAAGGTTGGAAAGAAATCTGTTAAAATGACTTAGTGTAGATGTGGAGAATTTTATAGCTTTGTTATACATGTGAATGTATTATTTTACTAAATCACTATTAATAACTGTGTGAGAAAGACAAGAAGGCCTCCCACTTAGCTCCCACTTATGTCTGCCATACAGAAGATCCTGAGGATCAAGTGGGTACGCTGTGTATCCAAAACACACGACTAGTGAATGTTCCCTAGAACTTCAACCCAAGTGTCCACACATTAAGTTTAGGGTGGACACCATTATATTTCAGTTTATCTTTTAAAGGTAGAGGATCTTAAAAATGAAGAAATGTTTCTGTGTTGTTCATGTATTTTTTGTTCTTCTTGATGTATCATTTCAAGGGACTCTTTGGTATGGATTACTTTGAGCAGTACTGTGAATATTCAGAGTTGACAGTGGTATTTTTCCTTCTTATAGTTTTTCTCTTTGACCTCTCATCAAACCTAAGCTCCTAGAGTCCTCATAATACAACAAGATTATGTACAGCTCCTCCTACTTCCAGAGCAAAAACCTTACCTCTTAGGCATCTTGCTCACTTTATATATAGTTCTCTCGTCATGTTCTTTCTAAAAGTGTCTAACAGCTTGTAGCAGAAGATGGTAAACAATTTATACAAACCCTGACTACTATTTAACCTGTTAATTTGTTGTTCTCCTTCCTAACAATGCTTAGACTCCTTCCATGCTGATAATCAGGACTTTCTCATTTTAGATTGCAAGGTACGAGTTGGAAGAAATACTTTCATCCCTCTGCTCCCACTTAGCGTGCTCGCCTTTCTTCCCTTCATCTACCTCTTCTCACACCACTTCCTGAATTCTGGTCAAGCGCCAGCCTGTGTTCACACTCTCTGTAAGGAGCTTCAAACACAATGGTTTTCTCTTTCAAGTTAGCTCTGATCGGCTGGTATTCACCTGAGTTCAAAGTCTAGGCTTTCCTCCTACGTCAGGCTGCTCAGTGAAGCTTCTAAGTGGCAGCTGCTCCAGGATCTTCTTGGTGTTTTAAGTCGAATGGCAACAAGCCAGTTTTCCATTTCTACTACTAATTTCTAGGGCTGTATTCAGGGCTGCTAAATTCTCAGGTGGCCTGATCTCTTACTCTTGAAATTTTTTCTCTCTGTGGGAAATAATCTTTGATGAGACAGGTGAGAAGTCTTCTACCCTCCCCCAAACCACTGCTCCAGTGTCCACTGTGCCCCGATCTCACTGCTGCCGAAGGGAGAGCCCGCTTTTACCCATGTTCATCTGTGATGTTCCTACTTGGTGACAAAGCTTGGCCACCTGCCGAGGTCTTACTGGTGAGTTTGCATTTATTCCAGATTTACCAGTGAAGCTCTTTATTCTCTTTCTTTTGCTTTCATTTCATTGGTGTGCACAGAAGTAGATTTGCAGGGTTCTTGCTTTATGTTTATAATTCTGCTAATCAATAAAGGATAGATTTATCCCTGCACAAGTTCTTTATAATTCGAAAGTAACTGAATCTTGTTCTAGACAGGTTTTGATTAACTCCTAAGGTATCAATTATTTGTTAAAGCCTTAAGTCAATGATAAAGGGGATCAAATTCACAAAATACTCCAAGTTTTTGCTTCTCTTGAAAAACTGATATATTTGGCTACATTGAGCTCATATTTCCAAATGGTAATATTTCATGGGAGTTAAGTGCTGTGTTAGGCAGCTTTCTACCACTGTGACAATTTAAAAGTTCTTATGTTAATCCATTTTTAAAAGTTTTATTTTGGCTCGTGACTTGCGAGGTTTCAGTCCATGCTTGGTGAACCCACTGGTTTTGGGCTTGAGGTGAGGTAATGTAATATGGCAGGAGTGTGTGGCCAGGAAGGTCTGCAATTCATGGCAGCTGGGAAAGAGAGACACAGAAGGCGTCTGCAGTCCTAGGATCCCCTCCAAGTTCCCCTTCCCACTGAGCTAACCTCCTTCTCCAGACATGCCAGAGTTCCCAGGGCGCTGCTGGTCAGGACTCCTCTGCACTCTGTGAGCTCCACCCGTATTCAGCCTGAAAAAATCATTTGCTCACACCTTTCCCTACGAAGTGTGTTGCACCTATAGGAGCAACAGATTTAACTCTGCATTTTCAAAGGCAACCTAGGAATTATTTATACGTATAGCTCCTCAGTTTGCAATGGGGCTTGAAAGTACTTTGACCCTTGTAGGCGACAGTGCTGCTTTGCCTTCAGCACTGAAGGAGTTTTCTATCTGCTGCTGCGAATGCTGCTGCCAGGCCACAGCTGGGAATGGACCTCCGCTGAAGAGCGAGGCCTTGTGAGAATGATGCCTCACTTCTAGGGGGGACTGATGTCCAATATCTGGTGCTTATGGAGGCACAAAAGCCTGGCTCTGTCTCCCCAGCTGAGGAGAACTCCAAAAAGCCATCCTACTTGCAGACATTCTGTTGTTTCAAGCAAAGATGTCACTGGGAATTTATTGTTACTCCAACCTCTCTCTCTAACTAATCTTGCTTCCTTCCCTTCCCCTCCAGGTGTTAGTATCCTGTACTCTCTGGGAAACTTCCCATAGGGTTAATCCGCAGCTTCCTACCTAGGGGACCGAGCGATGGCAACCTTTTACCATTCAGTGTCCCAGCTGGACATATAGCTGAACCTAGATTTGACGCATGAGTATGTGTATAATCCAGAGAACTTGCTAGCCATTTTGCAGATCAAATAATTCCATAGTCATTGTATGACAGGGACAAAATAGTATATAGCAAATGACTCAAAGAAATTGGAACCATGCATAAAACAGATTCTAGGTAAATGAGGTTCTCATACATATTCATACAGATGATCTATATGCATTTATAAAATATTCAATGTTTAATTTGTTTTGTTGAACATTTATTGATGAAGCTCTGTAACAAAAATAATGGAAAAGTAGTAACCCTAAAAATAATGTGGACATTTCATGTGTATCTCTAAATCATTTTATTAAAACCTTCAGAGAAATCTGCCCAGAGTATTTTGTTCCTTAACATTCAGGCTGAATGTGTGCTCTGTAAAACATGGTGGCAATAGTTATTTTTCACATTCCTGATATTTTTCATTGTCAACTTATTTCTCATGAAGGTGCCACTTCTTGTTTGAAAAAAAACTTGGACTTTTTCCAAAATAGTCAGTAAATATGGTAAATATAGTTTTAGTTTTACCAGTTCCTTAATACAAAATAGGATTTTATATATAATACCGTTTTCCTTAATGGAAGGTAATGAGCAACTTGGTAGATTTTGTTAACAAAATATCCTTAGGGTAATATTAGTTTTCTGAGAAAGGAATACTCCACTTATATGCATAACACTAAGGTTATATTTCTTAGAAATGTGGGCTTCATAATATATTGCATCAGTGAGATAATTATCTATATAAAAACTATTACAAATGGAAATTAAGTTTCAAGAGAAACATCCTTTTATTGTATCATAAAATAAAATGATATATTTTTACTTTGTTACTCACTGTGATAATTACTGGATGCTTGCATTCTCTTCCAGCCTCAAATTCCATTTCTTCCTCTTCACTCGGAAGAGCAGCGCTTTGCCTTTCCCCATGAAACTTCTAGAATTGACTTGCATGTGGACTCGCAGTGTGGCTTTCCGCTTGCTGGGTTCTGGGACATCTTTTTGCCGTTGCATGTGGTCAGACTCTTTGCAGAGGTAGAGGATTCCATCAGCCTCTGCCTGCTGTTTTAGTTACTTTTCTCTCGTTGTTGGGACAGAATACCCGACACCCAAAGTTAGGGGAAGAAAGGTTTATTAGCTCACAGTCTGC
>PVJO010012970.1:0-53533 GCA_004026905.1 Hystrix cristata | reverse complement strand
CCGGAGCTGTCTTTCCCGGGAGGGGGCCAAGCCAGCGCAAATCCCTACCGGAAGCGGCCTGACCTGCAAGCTCAAGCCTCCTGCCCACGATGGAGTCCGGAGCTGTCTTCCCCGGGATGGGGCGGAGCCAATGCAGATCCGCGCCGGGAGCGCCTGACCTGCAAGCTCAAGCCTCGCTCCAAAGATGGAGTCCGGAGCTTGCCAGTTATTTTTCTAAAGCGCACATCTTGTTAAGTCATTCTTCTAATTAATCCTTCAGTGGTTAATTGCCCATTGTCTCTAGGATAAAATTAAAACTCTTTAACTTTACATACATATTAGTCAGCTTTTCATTGCTGGGACACAGTACCTGACACGTACAACTTGAAGGAGGAGAGATTTAATTTGGCTTACAGTTTCAGAGAGTGCAGGGTCAGCTGCCTTCAAGACAAGAACGTCATGGCAGAAAGATGTGATGGAGCACAGTCACTTAGTTCATGGTGTCTGAGAAGCAGAGCAAGGAAACAGTGCCAGAGAGGAGGGGATGAAGAACCAGACACAGACTCTAAGGCCACACCTCCATGATCCACGCAGACACGCCCAGAAGTGTGCTCCACCAATCCGAAGGGCGGATCCCAAAGCCAGTCCACATTGACACATTCCACTACTTGTTGACTTGTAAACGAAACACATCTTCTTAAACCATACTTCATCTCCAACTAAAGACAAAACCTAACTTCTAATTCCACCTAACATAATACAGCTCTGCTACATACAACCAGAAACACAACTGTCTCTTTCCCAAAGTCCCAACATCTCCAGCATTTTTCAGAAATCCAAGTGAAAGTCTCTTCTGAGATTCAAGGAAAACTGTTAGCTGTTAATATCTGTAAAAATCAAAAACAGATTACATAATCCCCAGGTACAGTAGCACAAGATAAACACTCTCATTCCAAAAGGGAGGAAGAAGGGGATAGAAAAGAACCAAGGCAAGGTAAAAACCCAGCAGGGCAAACATTAAGTCCCATAGCTCCATATCTGACATCTGAGGCACATGATGATAAAACATAAGTTCCAAAGGACTTGGGCACCCCATCCCTATGGTCTTGCTGGTTGCAGCCTACATAGCCTCTCTCTTAGGCTGGCTCCACTCACAGCCTGCAGCTTTCCTTGGCCAGTGTTCCACATTCCCAGCATCTCTGACTTCCTGGGGTTGCCACTATACTTTCAGCTTCATTCCTACAACTTCAGGCACTGCCCTCAGAGGAGCTCCTTGCTTGGCTTTTCAGGCCTTCCTTTGAAATATGGGGGGAAGCCTCTGTGATCCCACAATTATTGTATTGTATGCTGATAAAACTAACATCATGTTAGTTTTAGTTTCAATGTGGAGTGGATAATGCCAAGGTCTGCTACTAGCTTGAGCAAGAAGAGCCAGGCCCCCTTGGGCCTTGGCTACAGCAGCCTTTGAGTATTTGTATGGCTGAGCATGGTGAAATGAATCCTGTGTAACTAATTCCTTAAGAGGCCTTTCTTGACCAAGGGCCACAGAGACTCTTCTCAAATGAAAGGTTTACACTTTTGCACTCGTGAGCCTGCAATAGGTGGGGTCTTGCTGATTCCTAAGATGCTCTCAAGGTATCTTTTTTCTTGTCCTCGTACAAAATACTTGGTTTCTTTTTAACGGTGCTGATCTCTTCACAACCACACCTTTCTGGGTCCCAACTTCACATGTGGTTCTTTCTGGGCCAAAATGTAAGTCTTTCAAATTTTTTCTGCTCTGCCTTTTGCTCCCAAATTTCACTATAAATCTGGCTAAAAGAAGCCAACAGAACCTATGCATAACCTGAATGTTGGGCTGTCTTAAAATTTCCTCTGCTAGATTAATTAGTCCACTCACTTTAATCTCAAGTCTCCTGCAAAGTCTCAGGACATGGACAAATTGCAGACAAATTTTCTGCCAGAGTGTCACGTACATGATTTCTAGTTCAACTGCCAGTGGAGTTCCTGTTTCCATCTGAAACCTACTGAGCCTGACTTTTACTGTCTTTAATTCCTGTAAGCTTTCTGGTCTTCTGAGCTCCAACCAGAACCACCATCAGGCTCTGCTTACACCATTCACTGGCTTCACTAATCTGTATTTCTGAACTCTTCCAAACTTCTCAAGCAAGTTAGTTCCAAAGGCTTCTAAACCAAGTGGTAATGTACAGTCATAGAAATGACCTCACTTCTCAGGTACCAATTTTCTTTACTAGTTGTTTGTTATTGGGATACAATACCCAACATCCAAAATTTATTTGGGTCACAGTTGCAGAGGTTTTTAGTCCAGGGTCAACTGGCTCCATGGCAGGAACGTTGGTGGAACAACAAAAAAAAAGATGGACTTTGAAACTGTCAGCACAGTACCTTGATTTTATGAAATATTTACAGTGAATTTTGTGTTTCTGTTTCTTATGTTAAGGAACTAAAAAAAGCAGCTTCGGACTTGATAAAGTCCAAGGTCACATGTCAATATAAGATGAGAGAAGAAAGTATCGGTCTAGCAATTAAAGAACAGAAATTTGAAGAACTTCAAGAGAGACTCAACATGGTATTTGATTAAACGCATTCAGATATATAAAATTAATACTTTAATTTATGGGAATTTAAGGATTATAACACACATTTAAGGATTAATCTTCTTTGTAGATTAATATACTTAGTGTACACAGTAAAATATTAATATACTAAATATACATTAGTTACTTGGCTAACTATGTAGTTACATGTACAATATATAGTTAATATACCTAGTAATGTCATTAATATACATAGTAATACATATTACTACTTAATATACATGGTAAAAAGCTAGGGTATTATAATCTGTTTTTAACAATTAGCTAATTCTTGCTATCAGCAATGGGAAATTCATAGTTTTAACACATACATTTGCACCCCTCTGTTAGGTCCTATACTTTCTTCAGTTCACTACAGCCACTGTTACAGCCACAAATAAACATGGGTAATTTGGAGTAATAGTAGGTCATGTCACTCAAACTTTTGAGCAGTGAATTGTAGAATTTGGTAAATTTCTATCATAAATTTCAAATTATTCAAATTTTTAAGGAATTGGAATTAAATAAGAAGATTAATGAAGAGATTACCTGTATTGAAGAAGAGAAACAGGTAAGAATCATCAGATACTTTGGAAGCCAGTAAATATTTTTAAAAATCAGCTACAGGGGGGTTGGGGATTTAGCTTAGTGGTAGAGCACTCACCTAGCAAGT
This sequence comes from Hystrix cristata, assembly GCA_004026905.1. Lineage (NCBI taxonomy): Eukaryota > Metazoa > Chordata > Mammalia > Rodentia > Hystricidae > Hystrix > Hystrix cristata. The sequence continues at coordinate 50,287 of PVJO010012970.1, read as the reverse complement.
GCAAGGTCCTGAATTTGATTCCTAGCACTCCCCTACCCCCCCAAAAAAATCAGCTACAGTGTGGGAAATACATAAGTTAAATAACAAATGGAATCATGCCTACTAGGTCAGTGTGTGGCACTTAGTAATTGATGGGTATTGAATGGACATAGGTATGTTTTTAACTAGACATTTATATATTTTCACTTTTAAAAAAATCAGGGTTTTTTCCCTTTGTTCAGACCAGTGGTGTGCTAAGAGATAATCACTGAAGTGTATTTATACATTGGGCATGCTTTTTTTTTTAGGACCTTATTTTCTCATTTTAATCTGTTGATGTTTATAATTGCCATGTCTTTTAAAAAATGTGTGAAAGAGAACTCCTATTTGTCTTTCTCTTCTGCTTTTCCTCCATTTGTTTCATGAAATTAAACTATAAAGATAATGGGATAAAAACCTAGAAAATATATATGAAGAATGAGTTTAGAAACATCCTACTATCTTAACATTTTAAAAACTGATATATTTATATATTTTTAAAGGAGATCATCATTTCTTTTCAACATATGCAGCAGTTACTTCAACAACAAATTCAAGCTAATACTGAAATCGATGCAGAACTGAAAGTGCTGAAAGAAAACAATCAGGTTTTATGTATATATTGTTTTATTATATTTCTGTCTAAAGAGCTTCTCCTGTGTAGGTGCATTCATCTGCCCAGTTTTATCAAGGTCATTTTGAACCTTAGGGGTAAGGTAATCATCAACCTTTAGTATCAGTGTCCTAAGTAATGAACATATTTTTTCACCATTTAAGTAACTAGTCAAATATTAAATTTTATCGAGTATCTGACTTCATTTTATGACAAGATGAATAGGGATTTTTCTTTGTCTTGGGATTGTCGCCAAGGTCTAAAACTAAAAGTAGAAGGTGAAAATGTCAGCCACATTTTAAAAGAGTAGTCAGCCACCTCCTAGAAGTTTGGGGAAGCTCTGTCTTCATGGGAATGTAATAGAACCGCCATTGTTAGCGCAGTGACCTCTTATCCTCTCACCAGTATGTATAGTCATTGGGGAGGATGGTCACTGATATTTTGGGAGTGCAGGATTAAGAAAGAGAAGCTAATGGAGGGGGTGAAGCTGAGTCTACAGGAAAATCACTTGTAAGACTGAGGCACAGGAAGGGGAGACTGCCACCCTGTTCCTCAGATGGGTGACAGAGGCTGCAGTAAACAGAAGGTCCACTCTGGTGATATCAGTAGAGCAAATGTGGGAAATTCATATGGAGAAGCATGGTGTATGTTTCTTCAAGTTTGGAAGCTTGCGAAGAACAGATAAATGATACCCAGTTCTGGTCTAGAAATATCAAGGAGGGGCACTGGGCAGTAAGGCTAGAAGGACCTTATGCTTTTTCCAGCACCAGATGACCCTGGGAGGGTGCACAAGACAGAACCCTGATGTTCTGGGCTTCACATGAAGGAACAGAGACTAGTAGAGGGGCAGGAGCTGCCATGGGTGCTACGGGCCAGGGGCTGGGATGTCCAACTCAGAAAGACCTGGGGCGTGTGCAGTAGGGTGGTCAAGAGAAGATACTTCTGCCTCCTAAAGGGGTTCTTGGTGGCAGAGGAGACAGGGCAAAACTGAGCATTTCCCATGAAAGTTACAGCCCTCTGCCCCGTGGGGGGACTGCTGGCCCTGACCGCCCACCAGTACTTCATTGTCAGGAGGGACCAGCATCAGCTTCATTGATGTTGGTCCTCAAATCTGTTTTTATAAATTAAGTTTGATGAGACCTTCAGCGTGCATGGAAGGCTTGGAGCCTCAGCTTGGGCATTTTCTTGTCTGTTGCCTCCTAGTCTTGGTGCTTGGTTGCTGGCTCTTCTGCTCTCTGATGCCCTGACCCTGCCTAGTCTCCTTTTCTGCTGCTGCCACAGGTTGGCTGAGTCGCATTTGTTGACTGGCTTTTATTATTGACCTATACTTCTTGGTGGGGGTCTAGGTACAGGCGGGGAGGGTCTGGGGCAGGTGTGTGTTCCCTGCAGCATTTGGAGTGAAGCATGGCAAGAGCAGTACCTGTGCCAGGTAGGCAGCACCTTGGCACGGTAGTGGCAGGTGACTTGGTGGAGGCAGGGTGAGTCCTTCAGGGTTTACGCCTCCTCTGCCATGTTGGGGTGTAGGGCTATCGGAAGGGAAGATCAGAGAGAGAGAGGAGAAAATTACTTTTAGAACCTTCTCCCAAGAAATATGTAGTACACCAAAATTCTTTACGAGTAGCTGTCATGAAGAGTGTCTGCTAATCCACAGAAAGCAATTGAAACAGATTTTTTTAGAATGAACAGAATATTAGAGATTAGCTAATCCAACCATTTCATGATGAAATAGAGACCTAGAAAATGTAAGCAGTGTTGTTCAAGTTGTCATAATTAACTGCAAAACTGGCATTAAACCTTTGTGCTGGTTTTAACCCTGCACTGTCTCTGTAACATTATACCTTAAGACATTTTTCCAGATACACAAGAACTGTCGATTTTGTTGTATCAGTTATACTAATACCACGACTCTTAAATTACTTCCTCAGGAGCTCTAAGTCCAATACTTATGTATTGAATTTTATGGAGCCTTACAGCCATAAATATGTAGTTATGTTTTTCTTTAAGTTAACGGTGGCTATGAATATGGTCCCAGGTTCTTTTTAACTATGACTACCAATATCTTAGATACTTCAAATGCCTTTTCTCTTCAGTTAAAATAATTATTACCTGTCTTTGATAGTACATAGAGAAGCTAGATTTCATGCAGTAACATTTCAAAGCATCATCAAAAATAGGATTTTCAGCTTCTTATTTTGATAAGTAAGGACATTAAAATACCATCTGTCATCACTATCATTTTATAAAAGAGCATCAAAAATATATTAAGGACATAATCTCAGGATAAAGGACAGTTCTTTATAAGAAAAATAGTTTGTTGACCTTCTATTGACATTTTTTGCCATGGACTAGTGGAAATCTTGTCATGGATCAATACTTGTCTGCAGACTGGTGTCTGAGAGCCCTGATATATAGCATAACAAAATATGAGTGTTGGGCTGCTGTGCAGGATTAGGCTGCATGGGCACAGCAGTGTTTTCTTGAGGCACATTCTAATTCCACCTGTACTAAAAGGGGTCATTACTCTTGGTAATGGCCAGCTGTTTCTTCAGTGCTCTGCAGGCACTCTGTCGTCTTACTTTTTAGTAGTAAATTTTAGAGCACAGAGACCTAAATTCTCATAGAAAATATTTTCTACTGTGATTTAAACATAGTTGCAAAGCACAGTTATATTACTATAGTCATAGGAATAAAAATATACTTAGTTTATTCCTATAGTTATAATCTTTATATAGTCTTAACCAGGACAGTTTACTCAGTTTTTTGTAGGTTGAAGCGTAAGCAGATGGTTTTATTTTGACCTTCCACAATATCCTTTTTTTTCACAAATGGATTTTCAATTTGTTAATTCATTTGCAAGTAGTACCAAATAATTTACTGGTAGAGTATAAACTCCATGAGGACAGCAACACTTTCACTGATGTAGCATAAGAACATACAGTAGTGTTCAGCACAGTGGGAGCTTATTAAATTTTATTAAAGGAATGAGTGATGAGCAGTGAATAAACTTATATTCTTCCCAAGTTCAGATAGGGTCTCATCAGAGCTCTGGTTAAACATACTGAATTGACCCACATCCATTTCTACCTCCTCCTGAAACTGCAATAAAATGACATTAATAAGTCCACAATGATAAGGATATGAAAGAGGAAATAATAAAAATAAAGTTTTAAAAGTGGGAACCAGATGGACAGTTGGTAATTTATTTTGCACATAAAAGAAAATAGAAATCTAAGTCGAACATGCAGAAATGGAGACTAGGGATGTGGCTCAGTGGTAGAACACATACCCAACATACTTAAGACCCTCGGCTCAGTCTTCATCACAACATGGCACAATACAACATGACAAAACAAAACAAACAAACAAAACCAGCAGAGAGAGTCAGGAACGGCTACCAGGCACCTCTTGAAGGAGGGTTTGCAATTAAAGCCCCATAGTGGAAGCTCTGTCTAAAAGATTGCAACCCCAGGTTGTCTTCCCTACCCTGCACTGACGGGCCTTGCCCCTGCTGCTTGGCAGCAGATGGGAGGGTTACGTTGGAGAGTTTGAGAGCTATTAAGGGTGGGGGCACCCAGGATATGTGGGACAGCTTCCAGCGGTGAGAGCTGTCTGTTGGATATTGAGGAAGTTTGTAACTTGGCTGTGAAGCCGTGTAGGCCTGAAATTGACCTAATGGGAATATTTAACATGAAGGAAAATGACACATACTAAAATTAGGCTTAAAAAATTTTTTTAGGAGCAGTTCACCAGTATACTATCAGGAGTATTATATTAAAAATAGAGCAGAAAGTCTAAATATTGGTCAGTGATACCTTCTCCATTTGGAGGTTGGCTAGCCTAACTCATAGGAAAATGCAGGGTTCCTTTCTGGGAAAACTAACCTGCTCAATAGGAAAGTTGGTAGATGCTGCAATTAAGCCCCAAATGAAATAGTTCAGACAGAATCCATAAGAACTTCAGCCAGCCTTTTAATACCTCATTCATAGGTATATGAGTAGGTAGCTAGGGATAACCAGACATTTGAGGAAAGCCCTCAATATGAAAACAGACCAGACAGACAAAGTAATGAAGAGCCCATGTGAAAATAAGAAGATACACTCGAAGCAAGTATTTTTACTAATCCACGAAGCAAGAAATGGGACTCTACAAAGAAACACTTATAGAATAAAAGAAATAGCCCTTAAAATAATTGTATTAGCAGACATAAAAAGTAGAGTGGGAACGTTGAGAGATAGTGTGGAGGTAATCTTCTAGGAAGCAGAACCAAAAGACTAGAAGACCAAAACAAGAGCAGGAAGGAGAGGCTGCGCCAGGGTCTGGTGAGCTGAGGGAGGGTCAAGGTGAGGAGACAGAACGGGCAGAGGAAGAGTACAGAAAGCTTCTTTGGGCCTGAAGGGCACGCGTTTCTCTTGTCCATACCAATGTATATTGCCATGAAATTTTGTGCTACACATTAAAGAGGTGATTCTAAAACTCTGCAGAGAGAAGTGGGTCACATCCACAGATTAGGAAGGAGAACAGCAACATACTGTGTTCCGATGTCACAGTGGCAACACTGGAGAGGGGGAGAAACTAGAATCTGGCTGTAGAGGTGGGACAGAAGTTGGACCTACCAGGAGAGGGGAGTAACCCAAGAAGGAGGAAGCTGTGGAATGTAGGACTCAGGAGACTCGTGACAGAAGAGAGGAGGGACTCCTCACAGAGAATCTGACTTGTGCAGCAGACTGAGGGCAAGGGGTCCAAATTGGAATGAAAGGTGGGAAGTCCCCAAAACAACAGAAATAGGATGCTTGAAGGAAACAGTTTCTTTTAGAGAGTTTAGGTGAGGAGAGGAACACTGTCTTGGACAGTGTTTCAAGAGCACAATGCTCTTGTCACTTAGTATTACAGTACTGGAACAGCCAGGTGTGGTGGTGCATGTCTGTGACCGCAGCACTTGGGAGGCTGAGGCAGGAGGATCGCCATGAGCTCCAGGTCAGCCTGGGATGCATAGAAGACCCCGTCGGATCCCCAAAGCAGCATTACTAGAGTAGAGCCTGTGGGGTGTTGGTGTGTTCTCCCTCTCTTCCCTGAACTTTGCTCTGTCTGTCTTATAAAACACATCATGTTGTCAATATGAATAGATACTGTAGTTAGAAGCACCAAGCATCTGTTCATTATACACCACTGTAGGTATTTGGAAACCGCCCTAATATTATGGGTTACCGTAAGTAAAGAGCTGTTGTCTGTTGAAAAGCATCTCCATCACCCCGAGGAGGCAGTCATGCAGGTTCCACTGGGGTGCTCCCTACGGGACAGAGGGCTGCTCACCACAGGTTCAAATGCTCTCCATTAGCTCGGTTGCCGTCATCTTGCATAACTATGTATTTGCACATTGTATTCTAGATGTAATTGGGAATTCCTTAAACAGAGTATTATGAAAGCTTTAAAATGAGATGGACACACACACACATGCCCGTGTAATACGGAACATAAGCAAGGTATTTTTTTAAAAAGTGGTTTACAGAATGGTGAGATAAGATGTGATCTCATCCGAATTTAAAAGGATATCTGTTATATCCTTGTATGCGTATAGGCAATTTCTGTAATTACACAAGAAACTGTGAAAGTGATTACTTTTGGGGAGAAGTGATCAAGGATAACTTCGCCTTTTCTTTTTATATCCTTTTGTGTGGCTTGAAATTTTTTACCCTGAATGTTTATAGCTTTAGTAATGATAAGGAAATGAATTTTAAAATGCCAGATGTAAGCTGGGAGGGGTGGCACATACCTATAATTTGCATCCCCTGGGAGGCTGAGGCAGGAGGATCACAAGTTTGATCTCAGCCTAGGTAACTAACAGGGAGACCCTGTCTCAGAAACAAAGAGGACCTGTAGATGTAGTTCATTGTAAAGGTCCTGGGTCCATCCCAGTACTGGAGAAAAAAGACCACATGTGTAAAAAAAAAAAAAAAAAAGACCATATGTATTAGAGATGTAGAGAGATAAAGGGTCACTACCATTTACTTTTTTTTTTACAGACAATTCCTTGGATTATAAACAGAGATTGAAGAAACCTAATAATATGGGTGATACAGATTTAATAGCTCTAAAAGCCTAGTTGTATAAAACACTTGGTAGTATTTTTCCTTCTTCAAGGTTTTGTTTTGGGGGGCAGTAGTGTACTAGTGATTCTGTTACATTAATTCAATGAAGGAATTAAGTTAATATGGTAAATCTTTAAGTTATGCTAAAAATGTATTAATTTGAAATGAAAATTATATTTATGGATTTTCTAACCAGTTCATTTTAAAAATAAATATGAAAAAAATGTTTTGTGGTAGTTAGATTTTTTTAGTAGGGTTAGTCTGTATTATGCTACATTTCATACTTTTCAGTGCTGTACTTTATATTACTTTTTCAGTACATTAAAATTTATGCAGTGAAACTGAATAATGGCAATGTTTTTATACCCTTTTATAGCCATTTCTTTATCATAACCTCCCCCTGTTCACTGTTAGCTAAACTATAAGCACCTTTCTGTTAATTTATGAAAATTATTGTTGAGATAGCACATTATCACTGATCTGTGTGGCACTTTCAGCATGTTCAAAGCAAAGGTCCAAGCAACATAAAACACATCAAAATCCATTAATGTGGTATTGATTATTTTTTGGATAATTAATTTTATTGCAGACCCTTGAAAGAGATAATGAGCTGCAAAGGGAGAAGGTAAAAGAAAATGAAGAAAAGTTCCTTAATCTTCAAAGTGAGCATGAGAAAGCACTAGGAACTTGGAAGAGACAAGTAGGTTTATTAAATTGTAAAATATTAAAATGCTTTAAGTAGCTGTAGACATTTAAAATAACTATTAAATGCTAAGAAAATACTGCAGAAATAATACAAAAATAAAGTTAGGCAGATTTTGTTCCTGCACTTGTATTTCCAAAAATTGAGTGCATTTTAAAAGCTAAATTTAATAAAACTTTTTGTAATGTTCTCATGCTTGGTAGGTCATACATATATGTTTGTGTATTTATACTTGCATGTATGAATATATATTGGATGACCTCCATATGTGACAAAGAAAAAATTAATTTACTTTTTCATAAAACTGTTACACTGTATTTTAGTGAAGGATTACATGTGTGCTGGTGTTAGCTGATCAGTTTTGCTTTTCTCAGCAGGCCTGTTGAGTTGTGTGACAACCATGTTTAGAACACGTATGCAGTGCCTGGGTTCTATTGTATTAGCATTTTATCGTGAGTTGATATGTTGTAAACATAGCCATTTCCTTACATCACATTTGTTCATTTTATATTGAATTTTAATCTCAGTGATGGAGATAAAATAATGGTGTAAAATGATGTAAATTTGAATTGTGGAATACAATGGTTGACTTTAAAGATTTGTAGACTACAAAATTGATCATTCTAGTATCAGTCTTCTTTGCACTCCAAAAAAGCTCAACAACAATAGAAAGTTACTATTTATGAAGATATATTATAGAAATATATGATTATATTTAGACTGTTGTACTAATTATACTATATGTCATTACACTGACATGTATCTAAATATAATTTACAGTTTGGACAGGACAAGTCTTCATTTATTTTCTTGATAAGCGTCACTCAAATATAAGAAAAATATTTTGTATTTAATTGTGTCAGGATGCTAAAATATGCTGCCTAATCACTATTGGTAAAATTTGTCATTGAGCAACAAGCATAGTAAGGTCAGGTAATCTACACTGCATCCCAGTCCTTCCTTCTCATCCCTAATGTTTAAGGCCATGGGAATGGCTCTTGTAGGGTCAGGACTGTAAAATGAAAAGGAGGTACAAATTTAACATGCCGGACATGCCGCGCACACTTACACAAGATCAGCTGAACAAAGATTAGACGTTCACTTTCTCTCTGGAGACTACAGTAGCCTTCTCCTAAGAAAACAGCTCTACTGAATTAAGAAAATGGGCAGTTCTGCAAGTGGTGAGGCTATAATCACTAAGTCTGGGTAAATTCTGTAATCATTTCACTCTCATGATGTTTCTGTAACTCTGTGATCATTTCATTTTTCATAACGTCCTCATGCTTGGTAGGTCAGACATATATATGTCTGTATATTCACGCATACAGTATTACACAGTAGATGGTGCAGTAACAAAAAGCTGCTTTGGTTCTAAAAGAAAAATGTACCCTTTAGTTCTGTTTCTGTCTCCGTTTTTCAGCATTCTTGAATGAGAGACAATACATTAATAGTACAACTATTGAGATTGGGTCAAAATGGGTTTAAAAATAATAAAGACACAGGTAAAAATAAACTGGAATCATAACTGCTGTTTATGTTAGGTCATTCAAGAAAATACTATGCTAATAAAACTTTGTGTTTGCTATTAGATGCTATATTTAAAATCCGTTGAGTTTCTTAGAAAGTTATATGTATCTTTTTATTTTGACTAGTTGTATAATCACTGGATATGCATTATATGCATACAAATGAAAGGACAGTAGATGATGTTCAGAAAGTAGGTAAAAGGACGTCACAGAAGAAATGTACTTCATAACACTTTTGAGCACGTGCTGTGTTGGGCACTAGCCTAGGCCCTCGCATTTCAAAAACACCTAAAATGCAAAGGTAATCAAAGAGTCCACACTCTCAAGGGACAGATAAGTACACAATTAACCACCAGAGTGTGTGGTGCTTGTTAATATTGCTAACAAAGAACTACGAGAGTACAAAATAATACCACTTAGCTAGGTTAGAGTTTTAGAACAAAAGATGACACACATTTGATCTGAAAGGGTGAATGGAATTTCAACAAGCTAAAGGTACCTAGTTCCTTCCCATTTCATCCTGCTGGTGCTCTGGTCTTTTGGTTTTGCTTTGTTTTGTTTTTCAGTGGGAAATGTTGTGGAGGCCCGAAACTACATTTTCAAGGTGATGACTGGTCTGTCCTAAATAAAAAATAGAACGCATGGAATGGATACTGGAAAATAGGCTGAGATTAGCTTTTGAAGGGTCTTCTACAAGGGAGCAGCATTTTGACAGTGTTGAGAAGGCCCTGAGAATTCAAAGCAGTGACAGGAGATGTGTGGTTCTGTGTTTTTTAAAAACTAACTCTTGTGACAGTGTGAAGGATGGGTTTGTGAGGAGACCCATGAGAATACTGTCCTAACCCAGCCTTGTGCCTGTGAGGATGTGAACTGGGGCAGGAGTGGGGAGATGGAAGAGGGGGAGATGCAAAGAGTGTTGGGAGTAGAATCAGCAAGGTTGGTAACAGTTTATATATAGTTGGCATCCATAGGGGAAAGGAGTCAAATATGACTGAGATTAGTGTAACTCAGAGAAGGAGAATGTCATTAACTGACATAAAGAATGTAAAAGGAGAAGCAGTTTGATGGATGCAAATAACTAGTTTAATTTGAGAACTGTGGAATTTATGATTCCTGCAGGACATCTAGCTTGAAATGCACACCATGCACTTGGAACTGCGGATCTCATCTTAGGAGAGAGGTTAGGGAGGAGATACAGTTTTAAGATTTATTAGCATAAGGTGAAATTTGAAGTTAAAGAAATGAGATCATCTCTAGACCTGAGCAGGCCAAAGAGGCCAAACCCTGGGGACAGGCACCACTGTAGGGGGGAGCATGTGCTCCCTTGTGCAGAAGCGGGAGAGGCCTGGTAAGATCAGCCGGAGGATAAACAGAAAAGCTAAGAGAAGAGACACTCAGGACACCTCACAGAATCAAGGGCTGCAGAGCTGCCAGGCAGCGAGAGACCTGGAAAAGCCATGTACTGAGTTGTAGGTAGATAGTTAAGAAAGCAGTTCAACACTGAGGGCATGGCCCAACTGTGAGGAAGCGACGGAAGTGTTATCTAAAGGAGTGAGAGTAACTGGGTCAAGGAGAAACACGAAGAATAGGAGTTGCTGAAGAGGAAGCGCTGGTATGGTGTAGAGGTTGAGAATTGGCAGAAAAGAAGAGAAAACAGAGCTGCGACTGCAGGGAGAGGAGAGAGGATGCACTAAAGAGCACAGGAAGGGTGAGCCTTGAAAAGGGACTGCCTCGTGGAGGTGGAATTCACACCTGCTGGCCTGGATGAGGAATGCTACACATACCTGTGGGATTCAGGTGCTTTTAATTGTTTAAGAGAACATTATAATCCCCCATGAGCAAAGGATCGTTTTCTGTTCAGTGGAGCTGGTCTCAAATTGAAGGCCTCTGTGCATGAGTACCCCGAGAAAAACATCCTGACATGCCATATGCAGTGGGGGTCCCACATGGAGGTCTAAGTGTCAGTTGCTGTTGTACCAATTAGTGCTTTTCATCACATCAAGGTACAATCTGTATACCCAGTTTACAGCAACAGAATAAAATAGGAAGGTGGAACTTTTATAGAACCTTTATAACTAAAAATCTTAAATTTTCATTTGTAAAAAGAGGCATTTTAATGCTGTAGTTAGAAATGCAGCTCCTAGAGGAAGCTCTGGATTTGAAACCTGACTGCTGTTTTCTCTCTGCCTGATCTAGGGCAGTTTACTTAACATTTGTGAGCCTCACTTTCCTCACCTGTAAATTGGGCATAAAATACCTGTTAGAATTTTATGAGTATGCAATTATATTTATTAACACACAATTTCAACACAATTCCATAAGTGGTATTTCTTAATAGTTATTTTGTGATTATTTGTAGTCCTTTTTACCATTTCCCAAAACTTGTGTTAATGTTCTCAGACAAAACATACTTATATACTTGCTCATTTTGGTTAAATGTTATAATAGGTTGAAGAACTTAATGGAGAAATTAATGAGATTAAAGAAGAATTTTCATCACTTAAAGAAACTTATATTAAGTTACAAGAAGAACACAACAAATTATGCAGTCAGAAAAAGGTTGAGGAAGACAAGAAATTTCAGGTAAAATTCAAGTATTGGGAAGTAGAAACTGTTAAATTAGGACATCACTCATGTTTTTCTCCCTGTTTTATATTTTAAGTTTCTCAACTTCAAAGAATGAGGATAAGCATATAGTCTACAATACATTTGAGTTAACTTTTGTGTGTCGTGTGCCATAGAATCAAGAGTCATTTTTGGAGTTTTCAGTTGTCCTAGGACACAGTGTTTGTTGTAAAGACTATTCTTTCTGCTGGTACACCTTGGTACTTCCTTGGAAAATCAGTTGACCATGTTTCTGGACTCCTTATTATGTTCCATTGATTATATGTCTGTATTTGAGCCAGTACCACATTGTCTTTAATAGTGTTAAGCTTTTAAAGAAGTTTTAAAATGCAGTATAAGTTGGTCACTTTCAAAATCATTTCTTGCTCTTCTAGGTCCTTTATATTTCTGTATCACTGTTAGAATCATTTTGTCAATTTCTAAAAAAAAAAGTCTGTGGGATTTTGATTGGGCTGTGTTAAGTCTGTAATTTGTGAAGAATTGGTATCTTAGCAGTATTTAATCTTCGAGACCATGGATACAGTGCAGGTTTCCATTGGAAGGGACATTTAAAAAAACACCTCGGAAGCGCTTTGTGGTTTACACTGCAGCTGCGAGAGGTACTTGTGTTGCTTCTCCACCCTAAGTGTTTGTCTCTCCTCATTCCATGGTGTTACCCTTAGTTCTTGTTTATACTTAGCAGGTTGAGAAAGTTTCTTTCTATTCCTGGGGTGCTGAGTTCTTATCATGAATAGGCATTAAGTTTTGTCAAATGCTTTTTCTGTATCCATTGAGATGATCACATTTTTAAAAATCCAGTTACTATTAGTTGACTTTCAAATGTTAAAATAACGTTGTATTCCTGGGATAAACTCCAGGTGGTCAAAAGGCATTATTATCCTTTTTTGGTATAGTTGGATTTGAATTGCTAATGCCTTGTTAAAGACTTAGCATGGATAAGCAGTTCTGATCTGTAGATTTTACTTATTTTTCCTTTTTATTATTTGTCTGTTTGTATCAGGAGTACTACTGGGCACCTCGTGAACTGAGTAGGAATATGTTCTTCCTCCTGTATTTCCTGGAAGAGTTTGTATAGAATTGGTATTATTTCTTTATTAAAGGTTAGGTGGAACTCACCCGTGGAGCTATCTGGGCTTTATCTTTGTGGGAGTATTTTAAATAACAAATTCGCTGATTAAATTACAGGGCTATTGAGATTTTGAATTTGTGTTGGAGTGTAGACAATAGTTGTAACAGGCCTGTGAACACTGTCCTAAAAGGGCCTGGTTGTAAGGTCCGCCCTGGGCTCCCGCCTGGAGACTTGGATTTGGGGCGGGCTCTCACCACTTCTACCGACAGCAGCAGCAACGGCTCCTGGTGCATGAAGTGTTAGTATCAAAGACAAGGTTTATTCTACCTGCTGTAAATAGGGATGTAGGGAACAGAGGGGAGGGGTGGGGAAGAGGGGGGAAAACCAAGACGCATCATGTACAGGTACAAAATAAATGTGATGAATGTGATCATTATATGTACATTGTACCAATACATGTCCTTGGTTAAAAAAAAAAAAAAAGACAAGGTTTATTCTGGACATGTTTTCTTCCTGAAGTCTGGCTTGTGCCAGTCAGATGAAGTGCCTGTGTTACCCGGCTTTCCACACAACTTTGGGCAGCAGGTCTCTAGCAGCAGTTCACAGGTACACTTCTGTGTGGCAGGGTCTCAGTGTGTCCTTTGTGACTTGGCTAACAGGTGACTCTGGGATGCTCCTAACTGGATCCCTCCACCTTTACCTCAGGTCTTTGCCTATTTCGCTTTTGTCTTTTGGTTGTAATAAATCTTGGGCATGGGTTTTACTATACATGGTTGTGGCACCTTCCTGGTGTGTCCTTGTGAAAAATAAGTTACGTGGAGAACATTAGGTGTCGTCTTTGAGTTCTAAACGTTGGCCAGGCTGGTTCTGGTCAGCAAGGTTGGTGAAGCACTCATCTGTTCTTTATGCTGCAGCGGGACTGGCCTTTCTGGTCAGGTCATGTGAGCTGTTCCTTGTTTAACCCTTCAGTGACTTCCCGGTGTCCTCTTGGTGAAGCTGAAATTCCTTAGCATGTTATATTGGGCCCTTTGTGACCCCAGTCCAGCGCACCTCAAGCTTCCTTCATTCCTCCTATCCTCTCCTGGCACCTAAGCTGCAGGCACACGAACTCACAGTTCTGTGAACAATCATCTTTCTTCTCTCGAGCATTGGCAGTCTGTTCTACCCGAACTGCCTCCTTGTCACACCTGTGATCCCTTGCCATAACTCGGCTGTTTAGTTCCATCTTCTCTGTGAAGCCTGTTCCTGCCTCTCAAAGGCAGTAGTAGACTATACTTAGACTGTCCCTCTCTGTACCCTAGCAGAGCTTTATCTCTATTTGATTACACTTGACTGTTGTTTCTTTTTCTGTCTGTACACCAGTCCGTATGCTTTTGGAGGGCAAGGACTGTATTGTGTTCATCTGGGATCCCAAAACCTTGTTCAGTGCCTCATGTGTGACTTGTGCTCAGGGTACAGGGAGAGAAAGGATGTGGAGCTGACCTGCTGCTTTAAAGATACATAAAAATACTACTTGAAATTCTGCTTACCCTCAGCACTCCCTCACACACCGCCAAAACTCCGATTTGCCTGCTTGGTGAAAGGGGTGGCTGTTCTTTTGTTACATCAATAACGTGTGGTATGATAATATGGTACAAATGTTTGAAAACACAGAAGGGTGTCCATTTTGTTTAATAATGGTAGACTAATAAAGTGAATTTAAGTCATCTGGCTTTCAAACAAATTGCTGAATGGCTGAATGTAAATACAGATTCCAATTTTATCAGCAAAATTTGGTTAAATGTTTTATACAGTCTTTTATTACCTTAAAGGAATCTCTTCCATTTTACCCTAGAATGTTCCAGAAGTAAATAATGAAAACCATGAAGTAACTGAAACCTCAGGAAATGCCATCACAGACAAATATAATTCTGGGGAAGAAGGAAGGGAAGAAAATACTGAAGGTTTTTGTTCCAATACTGGATTTAGAGAAAAGGAGGGAATGAAAGAACGTTTGCCAACAGAAGTCATTACAGAAGGTAAGCTGAGTTATTTTCTAACCTGGATAGGGTTTTCTCCTGCCAAAAGGATCTGCCAAGGCACCACATTGGGCCCTTTCCAGAATTCAGGGCAACTGCAGTCTCTGCTCCGAGGGCCTTGTGGTGTCGCCGGAAATGCCTTTTCACTTGTACACAGCAGCAGAACACACATCCCTCCAGTTGATCTCCCACAGTCAATATTCGTTACCCGTATTTGAGAGGAGAAGTGCATTTCTGCCAACCCTTCCCTGGGCTTTTTACATTCTGCTTTCTGCCCTCATTTCTCTGGCTCACTAGTGGCCCTCTGATGATCAAAACAGAGTACTTTTCTTAATCCAGAAATGAGCCTCTGTAACCACTGAGATGATTTCCTAACTCTCCATCTTGAAAGAGTGCTAAAAATGGCCCCGAGGGAAGGTATTCAATCAAACCTAGACCATAACAACCACTTGGTGGAGATGTTGCAGAGAGAATGACCGGATTAAAACCCCTTCAAATCCTGACATTTGTACTTGAGATTATTTTTACTAAATTTAAGATTTAGTAGCTATTGCTACAGCACAGATGAATAAAATTGTCTTGCCCATAGTTCTGGACTTGCCCATAGTTTCTGGAATAGTTTTTCCAGAACTTGAAAATATTTAATATATATTTTAAAATGTTTATGGTACTGAGTGGTAAATGTTAGACTTGAAAGTTAACTTCTGAGTATTTCTAGACCTGGAGAGTAATAAAAATTAGATTATAATCTGCTAGAATAAATTTTTCTCAGCTATGTGCTTAATGAGAAGGTACTATGTCCAAAAGGAGACCACCAACTAGAGAAATAAAAACTATTTTGTAATACTCCAACTTGCTTTTTCCTTTTAAACCCAAAATACTTTTGGTGTTGTGAAATAAAACTTAACAGGGGAGAGCTAAATATTTAGCAACTAAATATATGCTTGTTATATGGGGAACTCAATGTTTAGGTAAAACGGATGTTGTGTTTATGTAATTATTTGCTAACAAAATAGTTAAAGCTAAACGTGTTTTTTTAAAAAATAGGTGATACATGTTTGATCTACAAAATCAGGCGTCAGTGTATATTTTACTGTGTTCTTGTGACAGATGTACATCCTTTTGAGAAAAGCTTCAAGAATGAAAGTGATACAACTGTATCTCAGGATAAAGACCAACCTAGGCTCTCCTGTCTAAATAAAGATGTAACCAGCCAACAAATTGGGAGTGTTACTGACCACAGAAAAGCTGCTGCTGCAGAAATAAAAGACAAGCTGGACTTGGGAAAAGACAACCGATGCACAGAATGTAAATCACCAAATAATCTGTTTTTAGTGGAAGATACAGCAAGAGAGACAGGAAAGATACATCTGGAAGGGACTGAAGGGTCAGGCCTTTACCAGGCAGAGATAGGCCTGCACAGCAAAGGCCAGAGACCCTGCCCCGACAGTGCTGAGCATGAGCTGGCTCACCACAGAGATCATAGCAGAGATGTGTCTGACAGCGATCCTCTCCCACAGCAATTCAGACCTCATCCAGGGACAGAGAGAGGAATCACCAGTCAAAACAAAGCAGGTTTGGATTCATCTCTTGATGGAAAGATGAATCCTGTTCAGTGTGAGAAATACAGTTTACAGGATTCAAGTAACACTGGGTTAAGTGATACACAGTGTAAGATAAAAGAAACACAACTGTTAAATAAAAACAGCGAGTGTAGCATATTGCCTTTTAAACCAACCTCAGGTTTTCAGCAAGTCTGGAATGACACTTCAGAGACGGCTGACCCAGCTCTTCCCAGCGATGTAGCCATCAACCGCCCCATATCACCTGTTGCTTTCAGGGAGCATCTGAAAGCACTTACAGATTCACATAATATCAGTATTATGCCTACGGTGGTAAAACCCAACTCCAGCCCTGGGGAAAGAATTACATGGAAAGATAGAAACGATATGCAAAACAGTCAATTTAAGAACTGTCTGGGATATTTGGGAACCAGTGTGACCACTTCCCCTCTTCAGGTTAACAGTGAAAACAGTCACCCTTCACCAGATACAGATTTGAAAACTGCTGTTATGAAAACTTCCACAGAAGTACAGTTTTGCAATGAGAGTCAGATAGATGGGAATCAGATAACTGAAGCCACAAAAAATGACCACTTCCTTTTTGTGAATGTTAATGAAAGACAGCATACATTGTTAAATAATAAAGAGAGAACAGAGTCATTAAATGACATCGTTTCAGGAAAAATGTACAGTGAAGGTCAGCTGGGAGAATCACATTCATTCCACATAAAGCCATCTGGAGATTTAGTAAACAGAAGTGGAAGAGAAGCCTTTGATCGTCCCACTTCAGATAAAAAAACTGAGAAAATGCCAGCATACATGAATTTCTTAGACCCTGGTCCTCGGTCACAAGTAAATCAAACTGCAGGTCAAACAGTGAGCACTCCCACTTCTAGCACTCCTTTGTTGCTGAAGGGGAGACCAGCAGGTCCATCTGAAAACACAAAGACCATTTCAGTGGCTCTCTGTAAAAATTCTGGTGTGGATGATGTCAGAAGAGATACTGGGCCAGGTAAGAGAACAAGGTTATGTTTTAATGCTTAAAGTTTGTTTTACTACTTACCATTCTTGATAGTCTCTAGACCAATTGTATTTCAGATTTTTTATTTGTTTTTTGCCTAAGCCTAATGTGTGGCATACACATGGGGTAAATGAAAGTAGGAAAGGTTTTTTTGAAATGGAAGTGGATTTCTTTTTACCTAAACCTAGGCCAGTATTACCAGTGTGAACAATCACATTTGGAAATTTTTTTCCTCTCATCAAAGGGCAGCAAAAAAAAAAACCAAAAAAACAAAAAAAACAGGCCTGGGTCACTAATTTCAAATTAGGAACAAGTAACTGATTTTTTTCACTTCTCAGAGCTAATGAATTTCAGCAGTTGGTAAAATTTCTGACAATGTGCATGCTTATTCCTTTTCTTTATACTCTTAGCATCCTTAAAAAGCTTCCTTCCTACAGAACATTTTAATTTCTCTCCTGTCACTTTTTTCCCCTAATTTCCTTCCCCCCCCCCAATTTTTATCTATTCCTTTAGCAGCACCACAAATCCAGCTTGCGTTCCTGGTTTTATAACCAATGGTGAAGCGCAATTTGTATCGCTGGTATTTGTCACTGAAACACTTTACATCGAATGCCTTAATGACTGTGTCTGTATTCATATATTCAAAAGTTTTATACCTTAGAGAATAAAAGAGCTATTTTATTCTTAAATGAGCACATGAAATGACATAATATCCCACCAAGTTTTACACTAAAATTCCTCAGAAAAAGGTAATTCAATGAAATACATATGACAACATCAATGAGTGTGGAAGTTGGTGATAGATACACTGAAGTTCCTATTCTCACTTTTGTCTTTTTCAGACATTTTTAATAAAAATACTGAACATACTACATATGAGTACGTGGTCTGTAACTAAACTGAAGATCAAAAAATTGCAGTTCAAGATGTATGACCATGAGAAAAATGTTTACTTTCTTATTGTTGGGGATTACATTCTTAGATTGTCAGGAAACTCGTTAGGTTTGACAGCGGCATTCAGTCCCTCAAAGAAATGTGGATTGTACGGAGAGCTTTCTGTGGGGCTTTTTGATTTTTTTCTTTTTATTTGGAGTACATAATGATTACATTTATCATGGGGAGTTTGTACATGTACATAACACATCTTAATTCTTTTTGTGAGCCTTTGACTTAATAAGCTTCTGCAAAAAAGGAAAGTGAGAAAAATTAAAAATACTTAAGGATTAAAAAGTCTGTTTACTAGCAACAATTGCAAGTAATATAGGGAAAAACAGAAAATGCCAAAATACTGTATAACTGTACTTCTTAAACCATAATTTTTAATATAGTAAATGTTATTTCAGATTCTGTTAATCTTAGGGGCTGGTCTAACATTCACTGTTTTTTCCAAGGTCCTTCTAAATTACATTTCGCTGATGTAAAATAAAAGGACAGATGTCTAAACCTGTGACGTATAAACACTCTTATAAAATATACCACATTTTTTAACCTGCAGTTATTTTTTAAAGTTGTTTTTGTGTCTTTATTACAGCCCGACGATTTCTAAACAGCCCTTTGTTGGGCTTGTTAATGTGGCCAGTTTCAATGTAGTTTATAAATCTGTGTTTAGACTTTTCTCACTAATCTGAATTCATAAAATAGTTGTTATACAAATGTTTACCTGTGTGGGCAATGTTGTAACCTGGGGAATAGGACAATACTTTATGTTGTTGTTCTGGAAGATATTTATGCTATCTTATTCATTTTAATGTGAAATTAGAGCAGTTAGCAGGTTTTCAGAAGGGTAGTAATTAAAATCTTGTTTTCTGACCTGAAATGCCTAATGTAAGAGGAAAATTAAGAAAACTGTAAGATTCAAAGTCAAAAAATAGGAATTGTTTCCTTTTAAATACAAAAGCATAGGATCGCAAAGTTGTCACTAAAATGAGTATCGAGAGAACAATTCAGTTGTTGCCATTTCCTCTGTCAATCAGACACCACCCGTATCACCAGAGTTGCTGACACTCTGCGTAACCGGAGCATCCAGCCAAACCCCGAGAGAACGCCTAGCGAGGAGAGGAATGCGACTGCATAGACGGTTTATGATTCTTCTTTTCCCACAGAACATGTAAGTCAATTAAAAATACTGCTGAGCAGACCTCAGTGAGCTAATTCTGCAGATATGTGTAGAACTGTGTGCAGTGCATCTGGATGCTTTAAGACCTAACTGATCTCCAAAAGAATATCAAGAGGGCAGCGTGGCACCATTTTTCACAATTAAGGTTGATAGAAAACAGCAGGAGAAAGTCACAGTGTATAAATCAAACAGATATAATCCAGCCTGTTTGGGAAAGGAGAGTATGAGGCATTGCACTATGTACTTCTAGTCACCTAAATTTAGAAGTAGTGGCATTTGAGCATTCAAAGCTTTACATTAGTAAAGCTGATGCTTAAAAATAAGCTCATCAAGTCTGGTTTTATACTGTCTAGTTTATATGACTTTTGGAAACTGAGATGGAAGTTTATTGAAATTATTTGTTAAATACTATGTATGAAAGCATAAAATATCCACACTGTGGTATGACAGTATGGATGCATATATTAAGCTAAATATTTGTAGAGATCACATGGTTCCCAGGAGGCCATTTGTTATAAGCAAAGCAACTAACTACAGATAGCAGGTTATTTGTCTAAATGTGTTAAGTTTTATATCATATACCAGAAGCTTAGCAAGAACAAGTCTGTACTATTCAGTCTTTTTAAAAAAGGGGCTGTATAACTGATGGATAGTGACCTAAAGGTTAGGAGACTTCTCAAAGTGCACGGTGACAGACTCTGAAGTTACCTTGTAAACTTGAGCGGCACATTAATCAGTTTTCTCTTTAGCAGACACAAAATGAAAATTTCAGTAATACTCATCATTAACAAAAACAGCTTTCGGTTTGAGATGGGGAACTCTTCCCCCGGGATTAAAACACAGCCGGAACTGCCCTTGTGGCCTTTCCCACACTGAGCTCTGCGGCCTGGTGCAGCATGGTGCGTGGCTCTGGGCGCAGTACTGCAGCCGGGCACCCCCGACTGTGTCAGTCAGACTCAAAGTGGACAGGAGTCTCGGGAGCATCAAAGCCACACACACACCCCAATCAGGCTGAACACTGCCTTGCAGTAAAGTTCAAGAATTTACACTTACAGAATTTTTAAACTTCTCGAAAGATATCCCCACAGCATCCTTTAAACAATGTTTCTCTATTTTGCAGATGAGGAAAACAGTGACACAAATATGAGATGATTTTCCAGAGTCAATTCAAAATGATGTGCAGTAGACCTAGGCTGTATCTCTTGGCCTTTGGTCCAATGTAGTACTATACTTTCTCAAAGTTCCTAAGTTTCCTCTCAAAATACTGGTGTGTGTTAAATAAGCTCCACTCCCTGGCTGGACAGACATTCTCTAAGTGCTTATTATTACATGCCAAGCACCACTGTCCCAGTTTAAACTAAATTATCCTGTAATGTGAAACAAATTCTAAAGCGTATCTTAGTAAAATTTTATTAGAGCAAAGCCAAACGTATCTCCTTTACCTGTTGTCTGCTTTTGCACTGTAGGGGCAGAACAGGCGGTTAGGAGATCATTTATTTGGCTTACGAAGGCTAAAAGTCTGCCACCTGTTCTAAATGAAGACAAATGACTTTTATGAAGACTTACAGCCAGAAAAGGACTAGAAGACCCCCCTCATTTTATGTACTCTGCATCAATTATGTTAAACTCAAGACAGTTAATTAGGCGGCATTCCACTTTCTCCCTGTGCGCTCAAAGCAACTTCAGAGGGTGTACCTTTTATTCTTGTTCTTGGAGTTAGGTTGGCTGCCTGCTGCAATCTTGATTACATACAAGAGTGAGGACCTCGAGTAAGCCAAGCTATTTATTTTACACATCCAATTCCACGCTGAAATAAAAGGACTAGTAGACCATGCTAGGGAAAATGTCAGGTGGAAAGTGGAAGGTGGTGAAGAAAGTTTTAAAAATACACAAGAAAGGGGCTGGGGATTTAGCTCAGTGATCAGAGTGCTTGCCATGAAAGCAGAAGGCCCTGAGTTCAATCGCCAGCACCAAAAAAAAAAAAAAAAAATTCACAAGGGAAAGCATAAAGGTATATGCTAACATACCTGACAACAGCTGGAACTACAGTTCTTGCAGTATCCTGCAGAAACCCCAGTTACACTAAGTAGGACCAGTTTTGTTAAGTGCAGACCTTAGCTACTCCATACTATATCTTGTTTCTCCATAGCCAAGCCCAGCTTCTACCCCTCCCACCAACTGGGTTAAGGAGACAGAAACTAAAACATCAAGATAAAAAGAATCAGGTTGGAAATTGCTAATTTGTGCTTGGATCTCAATGCTTTTTGGTGGCACAATAGGACCATCAAACAGATCACCATTTAATTTAGGTTCAGACTTGTTCCATTTCTCTCTATCCTTGCTTTTGTGTAGGATGTAGAGTCCACTTTGGTCCTGTGAGTTAAATGAGGTCTGCAGAACAGTTACACAGACATGATCAGAAATGTGCCTTCTAGGCCATGTTTTTATCCACAACAGCCCTCTATAGTAGCAGCATCTGGGAATGAAAAGAGGCTGAAGAGATGACTCCAGAGGTCAGAAGGGGGACTCTGAGAGGACAGGTGCCACAGTCCAAAAGGAGCAATCCTAGACATTTAAGCTCATGTAAAAATTAAATTTACTCTTCAGTTTCACTCCAAATGACAATGTTATTACCAATAAGTCACTTTTACCAGTCAGGCTGCAAAAGATTTTAATATGGCAATACTTAAAAGATCACAAAAATTTATGAACAAATAATCCTGGGTGATATTTAATGCAGTTTGTATTCTGTTCAGTATTTCTACAATACACATGTATTTCCCTTACAACCAAAAAGTAAAAATGCAGTAACTGTTACCTTAAGGCAATTTAATTTTCTTTTCAAATGAAAGATTTTACCTGCTAATCTCTCTAAAGACCATCAAAAACTTTTTGCCATGAAATCATCTTAAATTTACTTTTGATAAAATAAACTGGAAATAACTTAGAAATTCAATAGAAGATGGTTAAATATCACACATCTATAAAAGGGATATTCTGCAGCCACTCACAACTGCTGATGAAAAGTCTGAAGACCTAGGAAACTGCTCACAGAGGAAAGGCACAAGATGTAAAATAGTAAATAATAATCCAATATGCTAAAAATAGAAAGGACTACTAGCAGCAAACAATATCAAAACAGTGACAGACCTGTCTGGCTAGTGGATTACTGAAGAGTTTTAGTTTCTCTATTTTCTAAATAAGTTTTTATTACCAGAAAAAAACTTGACAAGGTTACATCTTTGAAAACAGACTGTATTTTCTTTTTAACAGGACTCAGTGTAGTATCTTGGAAACATGCCAACTTCCAAATACCTCACTGCTCCTTCCTGTTTCTTCAACAATGGTGCTCTGAAGCATGAGAGGAAACATGAAGTAAAAAACAGCTTTTATAGCTCACTTCCGTTTGATTTTTCAGTTTTCTCCTTGCTTTGACAGAAGATACAAAACAGACATGTTTGGGAAGGGAAGGGTGTAGAAGACAATGCTGATTTTTATCTGCATGTCTGATACTCTTTAGCAGACATTTGTGGTACCCCGGAATATATTAGGTTACGCAGAGCTAATATATGAGCCTCCAAATTCACATTGTATAGTTTTCTGGTGCCGAAGTCACTCAAGTAATTGTTATAAATCAGCCAGGAAGATGCTGGCTTTCTCATGACTATCTTTAAAACACCTCGGATCTTTCCCAGGTGAAAACAGAGTTCCTGGTCCCAACTGTGCTGCAAAGCCATCTTCAGGCCACTGAGATGGAAGAGCCTAATCTGGCTGCTGCTGCTTCTGGTGAAGATGACTGGCAGAGCCTTATGACAGATCGAATCACTGAAATTGAAAAGCACCTAAGCTTAGAAAATGACAACCAGCCTAAAAAAGGAAAAGTCAAAGAGATATTGGGAAAAATAACAGATTAACTGACGGTTCTTACTAGAATGAAGTGGCTGCTGCGTCTCAATACAGCTGTCTTCACTTTTCCAACCTCTCCTGGTGTGATACGGTATTATAGATCTGCAGATGTTACGTAAGATAACTGTCCTGTATTTGCAGTTTGCTGTTAGCATCCAATTCCCTTTAAGCTCTTGTCATTGCACGTATTCCCTTCAAAGCATCTGCTCCCTCAGTATCCTCACAAAACAGAACTTACGTACTACTTAAGATAGATGGAGTGACCCTTTTAATCTATTATTTTCTATCCTCTGGAGCTTGTGATTTTACTTTAAATTTGAGACAATGAATGCCCAGACCGTTTTTAGTTTATAATGTTTTACTATGATTTAATTTTTTTTTCCCCCTAAGAACAAAATTATATGCATAAAAACTCAGGTATCAGAAAGACTCAAAAGGCTGTTTTTCACTTTGTTCAAGTTTTGTTTCCAGGCATTAAGTGTGTCATACAGTTGTTGCCACTGCTGTTTTCCAAATGTCCGATGTGTGCTATGACTAAAAATTGAAAAATTAAAAACAAAGTATTAGTCAACCTTTTATCTTCTGGCATTCTTCTTACAGTACTACACACTTTCTAGTTAAGAGCAAAGTTAAATATACATAAAAAACATAACAGAATTTAAGAATTAATGCCAGTTTTGAAAAAATTTTTTACCACCTTGATCAAAACCTTCTATTCTCCTGACCAACTCTATAAAGTGGACACAAAAATCATTAGTATTCTAGCCAGTGCTCGGCCATTAAATGAAATGTGCTGGAAAATAGGACTCTTTCATTAAATAAGCTAATCACATTCAGTCTGAACTTTAATAAAATTATGATAAATAGCAACTATTTAACTAGAGTCAACTCGCAAGAACACTAACCTCGGTTCTCTAAATATTTAAGTGAAATAATCACATCAAACTAAATTGTCCTACAAAATGCTTCGAAGCATTAAATGTCTTACCTGACAACTACTTTTCTCTGGGTCTGATCAATTTTGCAATAGACCATTTTAGTTCTTACCGCTGAAAAAAGATTTTTTACATGTTATATAGGAAATCTACAAGAAACACAGCTAAGGTGTGACATGACCACAATAAACTCTATGCTCTTTCCAACATATTTTATACATCAGCTCTTTGAATCCAATCCGGGAAGGAAAGCAGCCTGCTACAGCCTAGAGGAAGGTATGCATGTGTCCTGTGGTTGATGAGTCAACTCATAGTCAGTCAACAACACACGCATTTTCTCCCTACAATCACATGGCATGGAAAACTCATCTCCTAATAAGGTATTTGGTTTTCTGCAGTACTCCTAGAGACTTAGAACACTAGCAAGAACCTATGTCAATACTTCTATACATTCTACATGTTTTCAATTTTAATAGTCATTGCAGAGGCTGATCGGAGTTTCAAACTACAAAGTTTGAAAAAATGTCCTGATTAACAGATAAATCACTTTACAATTTCTGGGGAAGAAATTCCTGTTTCTGAGCTAATTTGCAGATCATTTGCTAGATGCAGGCACAGCTCTTTATCTGCATTCATTCATTTACTCCTCACAATCACAAGTGAACTGCCTTCCAGTTATCTACAGAGGTCTGCTCTTAACCACTACTGGATTCTGCCTATTCTATGGGATTTCAGCAGAGAAAATACCAAGAACCACATAATTTACATGCCACTGAATCTTCACATTACAAATTTGTCTACTAATCTACCAGTCATATGCCACATACATTAGCAAAATGTTCAAGATAAAAATTCCTTATAGCAGAAATCCTAGAACTCAAGGAAAAAGTTCCAGTTGCCTTACCATCAATAACAAAGGCTTCCACATCATCAGCTCCAATCTGAAGTTCTTGCTGCATTGTATCAAAGGAAATCTCTTTATTCTCCACTGCCATTCCCATAAAAGTAAGCAGTCTCATTTTTGCCATGTTCTGCTCATGTAACAGGCCTGAAGAACAGAATGAAGCCCAGTGAGGATCTGAACCAATTCAAAGGCCACAAAATTACAATTCATGTTAAGCTGTGGAAATCACTGCATTTGAGCACTTACACAGAAAATTTTCAGAAAAATTATATTTGCTAACCATAAACTGACCCCATAATAAAGAAATGAATATTAAATTTCTGTAGACCCACATTTCTTTTGAGTGCATACTAGTTGTACACAACAGGCTTCATAACGACATTTTCATAGAAGCATGTAACATTATCCCCTCTACCCACCTCACAGGCCTGTATTTCTTCATTACGACAGTGCCATAAAAGTCCATAAAATGGGCTATGAAAGATATTTTTAGGCCCTAAAACTTTGGTGCATTTTACATTTTTGTATTTACACATTTTCTAGTCAAATCAACTAAACTTATTTTCACTAATGGCTTTTCATTTAAATGTACAGGGTTCTTTACCTATCGAGCATTCGTTGTGTCACTCTCATTAGTAAATGTGAAGTTGTAATTTTTTTAATAAACGTTTTAAATTAAGAAAACACTTCCATTTCCCTTCAGGTCACTTTGGATTCAATACTTACAAATCAAAACTGCCAAAAAATGTTTATCATTTAACACTTATAGGCCAATATGCTGAGTACTAGATAAAAAGTAATACCTGTTCTATAACACAAAGGTAGAAAATTATAGAAATAATTCAACTTCTGTACTGTAATTTCTCATGGAACATGATGTTACAAATATTCGGATAACCAAAAAATTGTTAGGCCTAGAAGGAAACTTAAGTTACCTAAATCCTGATCCTGTTATAAGGAGCAAACATTCAATGGCTGATCATATGACCAGTGACAAGTCCACATCATTACCTGGTCCCAAGCAGCAGCAGCCTTATGACAGAGTATCACATACACTTTGTTTTCGGGGCAGTGTATTTTTTGAAAACTGACTTAAAATTACTTACATGTTCTTAACTCTGAGCTTTCAAATGGTGGAAACTCAGCAAATGATCAGTTATGTGTCTTGTAATTCAGAACCAAGTCTGTATTGTTGAAAAAGTTACTCAAGCACCCCATAAATAGAATTGAAATTTATAACATTCACATATAGTGGAGGACTAGGGAAGCCCATTAATACAGGGAATAATCATCTGTTAATTAGCTGTAATTACGATACAGGCTTCCTATTTGGCACACATTCAACAAAACATGATCATCATAACTCAAATGAATGAGGTACACAAGGAAGTATTGCTAACTGGGTTTAATGGAAATCTACAAGCAAAAAAAAAATCAATTAGTGCACATTAACCCTAATTAACAAATGCAAATCAGATGCTGATTAACTTTCTGAAACAAGAAGGTAGCAACTGGCTAACACTAGACTACATGTGGACATGTCAGGGCAGTTCAACTGACACAGGATAATGATGCTGTTGGCCTAAGTCATCAGTAATAATAAAAAATGTTTTGACAAATGGGTGCCACTTGTGGAATCCAGACATCTGCAACCCGACTTTTAGCTGTAATAAATGTCAAACAGTGATAATCCAAAATATCTTCCTAAAAGCATCTTACACCAACAAACTTCTAATAGAAGATGTTTAATTTGTGTACATGTTCACCAAACAAAAACAAATTAGGAAATGATTTCTAGTTGGCAAAATATCTAGCAATGTTACAAATTTTTCCTATCAGAGCAAGTTAAAAATTCTCAAAAATTCCTTAATGCTCCCAGTACTATGTGCATCTATGGTTCTCTTTTAATAGAAAATGATAAAATTCCGGCAACTACTAGGCTATGATTAAAAACAGTCTTTTAAATCTGTTTTACTGCTACTCTTTGTGCGGTTATAATCTTACCATAAATGAAAAAATGTAACAGAGTGAAGACTATTTCTGGGAGGAATTATATAAAATCATTATCTATTCTACATGTGGAAACTTATGTCTGAGGAGTTTAAACGGATGTCCAGAGTCATTCCTTTAAAACAAAGACGTGAACTTCCAGCCTCCCATACTCCCAAGGAAGACCCAGTGAAGTTGGAGCTGCAGCGTGGGGCTTGGTTTCATCCAACTAGAACACTACCTTCAAGGAGTCAGTGTTCTGCACCATATTTCAATTCTAAAGTTATAAAAAATCTAATTTTATAGAAACATTTATTCATTACTAATATGTCAAAACCTTAATGCAGTAATAAAAAAATGTGCATCATTGAGCAATTTCTGCATTGTCACTGACCCCTGTCTTAAAATGCTGTGATATAGAAAACGCAATTTTAATGCATGCAATAGCTTATGAACCAGTGCTCCTTTGAAACAGTCAATTACACATCACTGGGGGAGTGTCAAAGTGTTAATTACTACTCCCCTCGCCTTGGTGCGTAAATAAAGAGGGTGCTGACATTAACATTCCATCACACGGCTTCATGCCACAAAGCAAATTAACTGGGACAGAATGTGGTTTTCTGGGTCTAGTGCACCTGGCAAACCACTCCACACAAACACTCTTGCATCTCATCTTGGCACATTTCAAATGCCCTGGGTCTGAGTAAATCCATCTTCCCCAATTCCAATGGCTGCACAAAATTCATGGATGACAGGAATTAATGATCACCACGTTGAAAACTAAGTATAATCAAGTAGATTATATAGTCTTCTAGGTTGAGATGTAGGTGTACAATAATTCAATTTTAATATGAAACATCATCACTTTCTCATGTGTTTTGATTTTTTGCTGAAACAAATCCCCATCTTAGGTGAATTTGCTGCTTAAAAAAACTTCCATTTTAGAATATTTAAAACCTGTTCAACTGGAGATTTTTCTTACGTATTCTTTATAGTTTCAGTATGTTAACATACTCCAGAAGAAATTAAAACTACCGAACATGATATGACAGTGGTGGCGAACCTATGGCACGCGTGCTGTGGCAGACTGTTACTGAAAGCTCTAAGAGGTTTGCCATCACTGGTATATGGGGTTTGTTCAATGAAGACAAGATTCAATTTGTCAAATAATCACTGAATTCTGATACATGAAGACAAATTGAAGACAACAAAGTTCAGACCTGAAAATCAGATTTCTTATGCCATCTTCAACAAACTGAGTTGAGAAAGTTTCTACTATCAGGCAAAATCAGTATATATCCATTTCTAATTATTAATGGTATTTCTTCTGTAATTCTGCAATTTCTGGTGGTGGTAGAGATCCAAGCATGAGGTATAT
Organism: Hystrix cristata; assembly: GCA_004026905.1. Classification (NCBI taxonomy): domain Eukaryota; kingdom Metazoa; phylum Chordata; class Mammalia; order Rodentia; family Hystricidae; genus Hystrix; species Hystrix cristata. The sequence goes on along the minus strand of PVJO010012970.1, from coordinate 21,818 downwards.
GCTTAATTGCAGGAGGGTAAAACATTTTCTGCTACCATTTTGTAACTACACGGGGTGGGAGGAGACTAAAAATACAATCACCACACATCTAAGGAATAAGATCTTTTACACAGACAATTTTTGTTTGTTTCTTTGTTTGAGGCAGGGTCTCGCTATATAGTTCAGGCTGGACTTGAACTCCCCAGGTAGCCCAGGCTGGCCTCAAACTGTCAGTGATGCTCCTGCCTCAGCTTCCCAAGGGCTGGGATCATAAGCATGCACTGCCATGCCCAAATAATTTTATTTTAAACAATAACCTTTAGCTTAACAAAGTGCCTTTAATCATCTCTTAAAATGAGTATTCCCAAGTACCACCATGATCAAAGTGACAATGATCTTTCACCGCTTGTCCCAATTTTGAAAGCACAGGCATCCATGGAACTTTTCCTGACTCTGGCTAGCACTTTGTGAGAATCTTGGTATTAGCAGAGAAGAGGCCTAAATCTTAAAAGCTCTTATGGAGAGAAAAAGCCCAGGTTATTGGAAAGCTAGTTTCATGATCTTCTTGTGACAAATGCCATCTCATGTACTGCTTGGTTTGTGATTCCCAGTGCAACACCTGAAACTGAACACAGCGCAGTGCATGCTAGTCACGCACTGCACCACCGAGCTACTTCCCTATCATTTGAAAAGAAAGTTTTTGAGATTGAGTCTTGCTATGTTTCCCAGACTGGTCTTGAACTTGAAAACCTCCTGCCTCAGCCTCTTGAGGGGCTAGGATTAAAAGCGCATACCACCACACACCTTGCCTAAGGAATCTTTTAAACTGCCCATCTAACGTTTGCTGCTGCTGTTTTGTGACAGGACCTCTGAAAGGAACACACAGATCAGGCAGACTGTATATGCAGACCATGCAGTGCACAAGTGTTACAGAGTAACATGTTCCCATTTCTCTATCCCTCACAGAATAAGCCCCAAAACTTACCAAGTGAATCAATGAAGTCTTTGTTGTTCTGATAAAACCTGACATATGATGCCAATTTAGCACTCACAAAAATGGTCAAAAGCTATACAGAGAAGAGACAAAAAAGATACTATCAATACAGAACCAAGACATTTAAGACACTGACAGTGACTGCACAAATATCAGTTTCATCAAATCACTGCTCAATCCCTCTACATTCATACTGCTCACTTTCCAAATGAAATGATCAGTAAACATAAAATTATCCATATTGAAAGATGGTGGCAAATGGCACAGCCCAAATGGAAAATAATCTGTACACGTAATTTGTCTTCCTAATGGGGCTAGAAACATTATTTAAAAAAAGAAATGTGTATTATTCAAGTCCATAGTGGCCAGACCAAGTCAGAGGAAAGAATAGGACTGTTCTGTGACAGCTGGCCACAAGACGCTGTTCTCCACATGGAGACCCACTGGTTAATGCAAAAGCAAATACTCCTGCTTCAGCATGTAAGATTCAGGGAAAGCACACTTTTCACATCGGAAGACAAGCTACTTACATCATGAATAAGCTCGCCTTCCAGAAACTTCACTGGTTTTAAAGTCAGAAGATGGTCAAAAAGAAATGCGTTTGGGTCTTTCAATGCTCGTACAATGCACCTTTATTGGAAAACAAAAAAACCAAATTCAGCGTCTTAAAATCCTCCCTTTCCATTGTCTCTCTGCAGATCACAAAACATACTTAACTCAGCAGACTAAGAATCCAATATACGCACCACTGAAAAGGCCAGTAAGTTGTCTTATCAGGCTTATCTATTGTAGCATAAGGAAATAAAACATAGCTGAAGAGAGAGCACCACAGTAATCAAAGAGCCCACTGCAGCCACACCTTACCAGGGGCTTCTCATCCCCTTTATCCCTCAAAACCACCCCAGAGTGTCCCATTATCATCAGGCCCCTGTCCTGACGGTGATGGGAACTTGCCTAATAAATGCTCGTTAAAGGCAGGATGAAGTAAAATCTGAATGCAGACAGTCTAAGCCGAGTTCAAAGGCCTTCACCCTACCTACCCCTCTCACCACCTCCTAGCACATACAGGTCTACTGCAGCAATAACCCTAGAGAGAAGTTTGATTACAAAGATTCTATTCTTACTGTTACTTATTTTCTCATTAGTGATGGACTAATTTCTAGCAAGTTACCAATTTCCCCCATTTATATACCTTAATATTAAGATAAATTGATCTAAAATCAAGGACTAGTCTTAGGATGAGATTATCATCCCCAACCAGCAATATTCCACAGAGTGACCACCAGTGGCCCCTTCATATCCAATCCACGGTTCTTCAACACCAAGTCCGCATCTCAGTAGCTGCATTAGAATCACCAGGGAAGACACTCCACAGCCTTGGCTCGGCTCACTGGTGATGACAAATCTGATTTCAGAGCTTTATACCTGAAGACTAGCTCACCTCAGAGCTGCTGACAAGCCCTCATGAGAGCAATGTTCAACATTACCTGTGGGCATCAACTCGAGCTTGGGAAGCATTGTCCTCTGTGTAACTTCCAAGCAATTCCACCATGACTTTTGAAGCAGCATCACTAAAAAGAAATACTGCTTTAGGAATCTAAATGCACGTCACTGTCATTCACTCGTTAAAAACATATACCAAACAGCAGGTATGGGTGACAAGGACAGTCTTTTTCCATTTAAAAAAAAAAAAAAAAAAAGCAGGGGACTTTCTTTTTTATAGCAAAGTCAGACAAGTAAGGAAAAACAACTTCATATGAAGTGCTATGAAGAAAATAAAAGGTGATATAGTAAAAACAGGGTAGAAAGAAGAGTCAACTGATGACCGGAAGCTGAGACTTACAGGATGTAAACTAGCCCTTGACATTGTTTCCTTGGTCAACTGGAGATGGGAGGTGGGGTGGGAAGACTCTCCCGGCAGAGGAAGGATGGGATACAAAGGTTCAGGGTGATAAAAAGGTTTCAAGTGTCCCAGAAACTGACTACTGGACTCCTATCAAATACTTCAACAACTCTCCTCAGGATACTCTCCTGTTAGAATATCCTTAAAAATACATAGACGATCAATTATTACTGCCAAGAAAAGGGTAAAATTATTTATTACACTCATTAAACTTGGACTCTTAGAAAATGTGTATCTTTACCCACCATTGCTTCCTTTAAACTGATGAATCTTCAGCCAGTTACAGAAAGCTTTTACTAAACTAGGGGGATTTTTTTTTCTAAAAAAAAATCATGTTCCCCTCCACATCTGCAGTCAACCTGCATAAACTTAGTAGGAACTCTAGCATTTATCTTGGAAAGTCACATGGCACTCTAAAACATCTTCCAAAATTAAGGGCTACATGCAAATATAATTATAAGCATGGTTAAGTGATAGTTAGCATCTTCAAATAGAGTAATATAGCTATTAAAACTCAAAGGAAAACTTTAAGAAAAACCATGTTATAACTCACTATTAATTATCCTAGTGTACCCTGCAAGCATGTGTACATCCATCTTCCAGCTTTAGCAGCTGCAGTAAACATCAATCTAATAGATTTTATCAGTTAAGAACCTTTAATTCACAAAGGCCAGATAAAATAATCCACTAACAGTGCACAGCGTGGCGCCTGACATTTTTATGTATACTAAAGAAAACCCAATTGTGAGATTCAAATCCACAAGTACACTCAGTATTTACACAGCTCCTTTCAGGCCCCCAGGCTGGATGGCATTCATCCACTCAGTGCCCACGATGCCTCAACACCTTCTCGGGAAGGCGAGGTTGACAAACAAGTGTGCCCCTCCCGCTGAGCCGAGCTGACAACACACTCTCCACAGAGGCACAGGCTGCTCTCCAGGAGAGGCGTGCAACCTAACACGAGACAAACGCTGCAGGCCTCTGCAACACCGAGAGGCCGACGTGCTGTATGTACGAGGCCAGAGTCCACTTCAGGCTCTGCAGTCCAGATGAGTTCTGCTGTCAACAACCACATGGACGAGCGCAGGCATGTACCAGTAACATCTCACTGACAATGAGATTTGGGTTTCCTATGTTCATGCCATGAAATAATACTCTTCCTTTTGACTTTTTTCTCAACTGTTTGAAAGTGTGAGAACCATCCTCAGTGGCTGTGCTCATGCAACAGTTCTGTACTGATCCCGAGCAAGATGAAGACCTGAAGAACTGACAGCAGCGAAGTCACCATGCTGGCTCAGAAAGGCATCACTGCAGCACGACAGCAGCCAGACGCAGTGCTCAGACGAGGAGCCCAAGGAGAGCAGCCACCAAGGACACGCAGAGGTATCTTGCTTGGGGAACGGCTGTGCCACGTACTCAGAGGGATACAGAAATTTAAAGCGAGAAAGTGACCAACTCATTTGGTCACACTGAATTTGAGACACCTGTAGGCTCAAGTGGAAACAGCAACAGACAACTGATGCTTGGGAGTGCACCCCGGGTTACAGACTCAGATCTGCATCTGCAGGTATGGAAGGGCAGCATGGCCTGAGGGAAGGATCAGAGCAACCGGGAGCCCAGCCTGCACGGGGGTCAGAACGACCTGCCCAGGGGCTGGGAACAACACAGAGAAGAGGAGTCCCACGGCCACACGCTAGAGCCCAGCCAGGAGACGAGAGGCAGAGTGCCCGCCGGATGGACGGTATCTGTTCTCCAACACGAAGGAACCAGCACTCGATGCCTGAAGACTCATGTGCACTTTAGAAAACCAAGAGACAGTCAGGGCCTGTGACACAGAGTGTGCTTTAGATACTGTACTCTGAAGGCTGCTGGAAGGCGAGGGCTCCATCCGGTTCGAACTACTGCTGCCTCCTGTTGCCACCTCTGCCTCTTGGAGCCCTCGTCTGTATTTCAGAAGAGTCACAAAGACACCAGTGCCTGCCAGGGTCAGGTACTGTCGCAGTGAGACGCACAGCAGAGTCCCTGCCCTCATCAAACTCCTACGCTAGTGCAGTCCACCATTCGACATTAAGTACATGTTACTAATAAGCACGATGGGGAAATGATCAACAGGCATGGGGTGGATGGATTAGAAGTGGGATGTAATCCCAAGTTTTGGTGTTGAGTGACTAGAGGAATGGAAATGGTTACCTCCTGAGTTAGAGAAAGAAGAAAGGCTTAGAAGGAAAAAACCCTACAGTTCACTTTCATAGACGCCAAGTTTGATGCTCAAAAGGAGTTGACACCTAGCATGTGGGGAGGACGGAGAGGTGAAACTTGAAAACCATCACTACCCACACGGAATGTTAAGGCAGAAGACTGAAGGAGGGACCATCAGGCAGCCATGGTCTTGAGTAGTTGCCTGACCCTGGGCAGGGCAGGAGCAGGAGGCAAGGGCCTGTGACTGCCTTGAAGCACTGCTGGCCTGCACGAGGCGTGGGCTCAGATGCCAAGTGTGTGCACTGACCTCAGCCATCCATCTCACCCGAAACCTGTGTCATCCCTAGGCTCACCCGCAATCACGGGGAAGACTATAAAGCACTGTACTGCAGCAGAAAAAAGTTTTCGTGCTGAGTTGCCCCAATGCTCGGGGACAGAGTGATGAGAAAGAACCCACAGGGCGGGGCCAAAAGCAAGGGAAGGAGAGAATGGAGAGCAAGGTGCCTCCAAGCCCAGCTGCAGAGAGGTTTTGAGATGGAGGGAGACTGTGTGTGTGAAGGCTGCCAATGGGTCTAGGATGTGACTGCCAGGAAGGTCCAGCAGGGAGATGGCTGCTACGGCAGACCCAGAGCTCTCTGGAATTCTTCTGAACGCTCACGCAACCAGCTGAGAGCTGGCTGAACAGCAATGGAGAGAAACCCTCCTGGGACATCACGCACCCATCACAGAGGCCCTACACCAGGAAACCAACCGACTCCTCAGGATAAGCTTAGAATGGATGGAAAGGGTAGCGATGGGGAATACCCAACAGGCAGTAATTGAGGCCTGGTTTAAGAACTCTGAATGAATGTTATCCATCTTTCAACAACCCTGGGTAAGTACCACTCTCACTCCCATACTACAGTAGGACACTAAGGTACAGCTATATGCAGTAATTTATTCAGTTATGCAACACGTGGCATATTAACAACTGGATTAAAACATGGACTCTTTCTCTAACAGTTTTTAACGACCTCCACTTAAAACAGCCTTTCTCTTCCTCTTGGCACTTTACTGACAGCTCACGAGAAGAGCAATGCCCACAGGTTCAGACTGACACAAAGGCAAGAATCCCTGCTTATTCTCTCTTCAAAGACAAAGCATTCCAACTTTCACAACAAAAATGTCCACATTTCCTCTCGTATTTTAACTAGTCTGCAAAAACCTATTTTAACAAAAACCTATTGATCTTGCTGACACACTCTAATATATTAAACACTCTAAAACTAAAAGCCAATATGAAATTTGTGTGAAAAAGCTGAACTGGAGACTAGTTACTTTTTAAAAAACCAGTATGAGAAAAGAGAAATTAAAAACCTTGGTCAAAACCTAAGATTATCTTTCATTAAAAAAAAAAATTTTTTTTAAAAACAATCTTTAAAAACTGGGTTTAACCTATTACTTATAAGCACCCTAAAACCAGGTGTGTGGAAAAGTAAGTATCTTGAACATAAAGTTTGTGGGGCTGAATAGAAGCCACGGAGACCCAAACCCTGGCCTAAGCACAACAGATTCTCGTTCATGTGGCCTGCTGCGAGTTGAGGTCAGGAGTGTTGCTTCTGCAGGAGGTGTGACATCGGTCATCTCTAATGGTCAAGCCCTCACCACCACTCCACTGGGCGGCAGTGCACCTCTGAACAACTCGGTCCAATGTGACGTACAGCTTCAGGCTAACAACTGTGCCAGTTTTAGAACTACAGCACGTTTTGCTTTTTAAAAGTATTAAGACAAAGGAAAACCATTGTAATCATTGCTGTTATCTCTTAGGAAAATTTACAAAAACAGGTGTATAACTGTGGAGAAGTACTGGCCTTACTTGTCTTTAAAACCCCCCCCACCTTTTTATATTGCATGGTAAGCTGCAAGTTCACCCTCTACTTCTGATACCTTTTCTTACAATCCACAAGTGCCTCATAAAGTAGTCTCAAAAGGGTGTGTTTCTTTTCAGTGGTGAGATTCCAGTCAGAAATCCACTTTCTGACCTACAATGAAAGCAGCAGAGGAAGAAGTTTAGTAACACAGGTTAAACGGTAACACTCAGCACCCAGTTGCCGTTCCTTTCTGCTAAGCAGAATGCACGTGAGCAGCAACACACCTGGTCCAGCTCCGTGGGGACGTACTGGATGGCCCCACAGGATGCTGCCACTCTAACAAGGCTGCAGTACACAGCATACCTCACTGGGGTGTTCTTATCCATCCCATGGAAAAGGTTGCTGAGCCTGTTAACAAACAATAAAGCTGTGTGTGAGATCAGCAACCATGGTGTTAAGCTGGGATGTCCGCTTTCACAACAGCCCTGAGGCAGCACTACTGGTAACTTATTACACCAGAAGAACCTGCCCAGTCATAGCTCAAAGAGCCACAGCCGGCATCAAGTTCCACAGCCCTGCTCTTAGCCATTCAAAGGAAGTGAAACAAACAGAAGGACATCCTAGAGAGCTGGCCTCTGTCAGGGAACTTACAGCTGCAGTCTCAGAGATGGGCGCTCGCCTTCCCGGAACTTGACCAGCTTCTCACACAGGCTTTCAATCAATGCCTCCTGCTTGTCTGGTTCCAGGATCAACAGCAGGGAGACCACACTGTTCATCACACTTTCCACATCTACGGAGTGGCAACAGCATAGTCAGCAGTACACTATGGCATTCAGTGTGTCTGCTTACATATGGATTCCTGGGTTTTCATTCAACAGCCAATCGTAAGACCCTTGCAACACTGTAACCTGGCCCCTGTGACACAGCCCTACGGAACTCTTCCCCCTCAATGGAGGGCAGCAAAAACATAGTATGCACAGACTCGGAAAACAACTCGTGCCCTGAAGTGCAGTTTCTAACCTGTACGCACACAGCCTTTTTACTTTTGCCAGCATGACATTAAATCATGTGGAACTTACTGTTAGGTTTTAGGCTAGGACGTTGTCTCAGCTGAGGAAAACCTTGTACTGCATGTACAGGGTTACTCAGAAATGAAAGCTGTTAATGCTCTGGTTGGCTGGCTCATTTTCAAGTATTAATATACTAGTCATGTGACAAGTTTAATCTCAAAACCTTATCTAGAGATTTCGGAACTTGCAATCTTAAAAATTCCCCACTTTATCTCAATAAATGGGGAATCATAATCAGCTTAATAATTAAATGGTTTTTACATCACTTAAAATTATCTCCCATTTGGTATTTATCTAACTCTTATGAATGAGAAAGAGCTTTACTTTTTTTGGTACATTTTAAAATTATAAGCATTTAATGTATGATAACCTGGAGAAAATATAAGTATTAAAAGAGGTAAACTGGTAATTTAAGATGGTAATTAAAAGCCAATTCTCAAAATTGGCTTGCTACACAGGTCTAACAGATTCGATAAACTGAAAGTATGTGCGAAGATTTAAAACAGTGCTGGAAAGGGCTGGGGATTTAGCTCAAGAGGTAAAGCACTAGCCTCGCAAACACACGGACCTGAGTTCGATCCCCAGCACCCACAGAAAGAAAAAAAAAAAAATTAAAAACAAAACAAACAGTGCTGGAAAAACCTAAGGTCTGAAACACAAAACATACAATATAACAAGTGTTATGATTAAGAAATATTACAAGAAAGTTAAAAACAAACCTTTGTCGTCTTCCTTCAGACACACATCACAGGCTTCGATAATCTGAGCTAAGTCCACGTGCAGCCCCCCTTCCGAGTTCTCTTCCGAGAGCTCAGCCCCTCTAGACTTCAGGTAGGCACGCAGCTCTGCAGCCTGCTGAACCGAAGAGGACTGCTCAGTGACGGTGATCCTCTCAGAGCCTTCGAGGATACAAACAGCCTCGAGTGGCACGCCTGCCTGGGTTCGCCACCAATGCTACAGACGGACACAGGGGCATTTACAGACTCTATCACAAACCTTTCTGTCCTACTGTTGAAAAAATAAAATCTAAAGACTGTATTTCAGAATCCATCCACTTCAGATTATGCTTCAGGGCTCTTCCTGCCCTCCCAAAGGCCCATGGTCCACAGACACTCTCAGGGACTACCTCCGGAGTTTCTCAGGTCACCTGAATCTTACTGGACTTCAGCACTACAGCGAAAGCTTTTTAATACAGGCACAATCCGAAGCATTTCCATGGAGAGGGGATGGGAAGAAGAATCAGTGTAATTTAGCAGATTCGCCTTCCTTGGAAAGTGTTGTTGTTCTCCAGGGCATACATAAACACGCCACTAGAAAAGCTACAGACACTACCTGGGCAAGAGAGTAGGCATTTGTTTATTAAGCGAGAACCTATCTGAGACAACCATTTCGAGAAACACAAAGATTAAAGCCTTGAATGTTGCCTTGAACATGTATGTCAAGTTGGACCTACCATGTCATGATACTTAATACTTTTTTCTTTTAAGGGCTTGGTAGTCATGGTAGCCAAATATGAATGCAGGTGACTAATATAAAATGAAAACCGAAGCAGGCAGATGAAAGGAGACCATTAATAAATGCACAGGCATCACATTTTTCTAGGCAACACCCAAAAAACCTTAGTGGAAGCCATCAAGATTTTCAAACCCACAAATGTTTCCTACCTCAGCAAAGTATATTAAACCTGTAATTTTGATAGTGCTAGAGTTTTCAGAGAACACAATAATTTCATATAAGAGCTGGTATTACGAGCATGATTTCAAAAAATTAACTCTCACTGTATCTGGGAGAACAAAAATACCACTAGAAAGCATGTTTCCCATTTTAGAAACAAAACATGGTCCCATAAAGAAAAAAGCGAGTTGGGTGTGGAGGTGCAGGCCTGTAATCACAGCACTGGGGAGGTAGAGGCAGCCTGGGCACCGTCTGGAGAGCCTTTCTCTAAATAAATCATTAGAAAGCGCTGGAATATAGCTTAGGGGGGAGGCTTTGGAGTCAATCGCCATTACTGGGGAAAGAAAACCAAAAATGCATCTATTCCCTTAGCGCTTTGTGTGTCCCAAAGCAAATTTTTTCAAATAACACCTCGAGAGTTCTGTTTGTCCTTCTCACCGGCCAAGCGGCTGCACAACAGTACCGGCAGAAGAAACCAAGAATGAAGAACTTCATGTGTCAACTCGAGGCAAAGCGCAATGTGACCAAACGTAAACCTTGACCCGTGGCATGTTCCCGGGAAGGGATGGCCAGTGTGAAACCGATGCGCCGCGAGGAGCAGCCAACTTAACATGTATGATCGATAACAGGAACGTCTCCGTCCACAAATTCTTTTGTGTTAAAAAAAAAAAACCCAAACACTTTTGCCGGTACCCAATGGTCAGCGGCTGGTGGCAGCCTCACTGCGGTGGGGTCTACCTCCGCGGCTTCCACACCTGCCTTTCGTGTCCGCAGTCCCGGCTGAGCCCTTATGGCGTTTCCACCACAGGGAGGGGGTCGCATCTGCGACGGCGCTGTCGTCCAGGGCTGCTGCGTAGACACGGGGACCAGTGTCCACAGAGAGCAGCAGCAGGGGAAGAAATGCGACCCGACTTACGGCGCGGGGCCCGCAGGTACCGGCGGGGCCACCCAGGCCGCCGTGAACAGACCTGTGGTCGGCCCTGGCCCGAACAGGCGGGCGCCGTCTCCAAGTCGCGGCCGCGTCGGGAGGCCCCGAGCCGGCGGGCGGAGAGTCGGGCCGGCCCGCGCCCCGGCCTTCCTCGGCCCCGCCGGCCCGCGTCCCTCGGTGGCCCAGCCCGGGCCGACCCGCGACCCACGCGCGCACCTGGTCCTCCTCGCTGATGTCGATGAAGGCCGGGACGCTCATGGTGCCGGCCGGGCCCAGCGCCGGGTCGTCTCGCCCTCACGCCACGCCGACCGCCGACCGGAAAGGACGCTGGGGCGCGCCGCCAGGCCGCATAGCCGCTTCCGGGGCACGCGCACGTCCGGGGCGGGGCCTGCGGTGGGCTTCCGGGGCCGCGTCCTCTCCTGTCCGCCCTCCTGCTCCATTTCCGGCGGCTGCGGACTGCGTCGAGCTGGTTCGCGCGCCGTGACGCCTCGCCCGCGAGCTCCTCCTGCGCTCCACGCGGCAGCGCGCCTGCGCGGGGCGCCGGGCGTGCGGGGCTGCGACCTACCCGTGAGCGCGGAGCGCAGGCCGGGCCGAAGGCGGGAGGATTGTGAGACCCAGCCCAGCCTGGGCAGGGCAGCTACTGGATGAGGCCTGGGGGATGGCCCAGTGGGAAGGCTCACGGTTCCATCCCCGGTACCGGGGAGGTTAGAAAGGCCGTGCTGGCGGCACCGTGCTGCGACGGGGCCCGGAGTGAGGGCAGCTGCTGGCCCCACTTCTGTGTCTTCCCGAATCCTTGCCGCGCGGCGGTGAGGTGAGGCCTCGTGCGTAAAGCACTGGAGTGGGAGCCTTGCTGTTACTCTGGTTAGGGCCAGGAAGCGAAATGGGGAAGTGGAGCGTGAGGCCTACCGTGCACAAATGCATCTGGGACCTGGATGGGCCAAGGAAAAGTCCTAGCTGGGCAAAAGGAAGAAGACGAGAGCAGCAGAAGAGAGGGCCTTCGCCCGAGGGCCAGGGACCCTAGGGCAGCAGCAAGGACTTGAATTGAGAAGCGGAGTCACAGGTTTGAGCTAAAAGAGAGATCAAACTTTATCACTCCACAGGTGAGTTGCAAATGACTTAAGTTGGGTAAGGGCCAAAGTAGGGAGAGGGATTAGGACATTATTTTAAAAACCAGGCAAGAGAGGAGAGTGGGGTGGTAGAGAGAAGTTCATTTAACTCAGGTTGTTTTAGTGGTAAAACTGAAGAGAGTTACTGACAGATCAGGTATGTGTGCCAGAGAAAAGGAAACCATGATGACCCCAAAGTTTTGGGCTGAATTAAGCCAGTACCCTCTAATAACCCAGGCAGAATGTGCTGCAGACCTTGCAAGCAGGCACACAGCAAGGACCTTGCTACCTGCCTGGGGCAGGTATTGGGTTTTGTTTAAGAAACTAGAGGAAATTTAAAAACAATGGGAAATTCAATAGTAAGAAAACAAATCTGCAAATTTAAATCAGGGTGAGATACCACTGCACACTCATCATAATAGCTAAAGAGAGGTTCCTTTTAAACTGGAAACAACAGGCATTAAATGGGATGTGGAGCAACTGCAGCACTAATAAGTTGCTGGTAAGAATGCAAAATGCTACAGGTGGCCAGGGCAGTGGTATGGCATTGAGATTGACAAATAGGACAAAGGGACAGAACAGGGAGCCCAAGGGTAGCCTCATACATGCATGGTTATCATAGTGTAAATATGAGGTGGCCCAGGAAGATCTGTGTATTGAGGGCTTGATGCCTAGCCAGCAGTGTTCAGAGTGGGGCACAGAAAGGTGACTGGATCACATGGGCTTTAACTTCATCAGTGTCCAACTCCATCAACTCACTGGTCTGCTGTTGAGATCAAGATTTATTGAATGGTGATGGAAGCAGGAGGTGGGACCCGGTTGAAGGGAATGGGTCATGGGCAGAACTTTGCCAACTACGTCTGGCCTGGCCCCTTTCTCTCTGGCTCTTTTCCTCTCTGGCTTTCCATTCTCTCTCTCTACTTCCTGCATCCATGAAGTGAGTAGCTTTCCTCTACCATATTCTTCTACCATGATGTTTCTGCCTTCAGCACATCTTAGCAATTGGGGCAGGTGACCATGGACTGAAACCTCTGAACTGTGAGCCAAGATAAATCTTTCCTCCATTAAGTTGTATATTATAAGAATTTTGTCACAGTAACAGAAAGCTAACACAGTGGTCAGCTGATTTTTAACCCAAGATGCAAATAATGGAGCCATGCATGAAACAGCCATATGTGAAGTAAATGAAACAATCCAGACCTTGTTCTGAATGGAAAAATTAGCTTAAAATGGATCATAGACCTAACTGTGAAGTCTAAAACTGTTAAACTTCTAGTGGAAAACAGAAAAACGTATGACCTTGGATCAGGCAAAGATTTTTTTTGGTATATCTTTGAAAGTGTGATCATGAATTTAAAAACTGTTAGCTTCATCAAAGTCAAGAACATCTGCTCATTGAAAAAGACTGCCAAGAAAATGAAAAGTCAAGTCACAGACTGAAAGACAATGTTGACAAGCCACACATCTGATAAAGACTGAAATCCAGAATACACACTTATCCCTCAGTATTTGAGAATGGGTTCTAGGACCTTGCCAAAGAAACCAAAACTCATGAATGCTCAAGTCCCTTATATGCAATGGTGTGGTATTTGCAAACAACCTAGGCATATCCTCCTATATACTTTAAATCATCTCTAAATTACTTATAATGCCTAGAGTAAGGTAATGCTATATAAATAGTTATGCTGTGCTGTAGGGTATAATGACAAGAAAAAAAATGTTCAGTACAGACAATTTTTTTCCAAAATATATTTGGTCTGCAGTTGATTGATCCAAGGGTGTGGAATTGGCCCATACCTAGGGCCCACTAAAGAATTTTAAGACTCGATAATCAGAAAACAACTCAGTTAAAATGTGGACAGCAAGCTTCACCAAAAATGTACAGATGTTCAGTAAGCCCAAAGATACTAGTGTCATTGGTCATTAGGAAAGCATGGATTGAGACTACAGTGAGCTAGCACTGTATTAGGATATCTATCTTAATATCTAGATAATATAGAGTTGTTTAGGCTTTCTAAAATTAAAAGAATGACCACAGCAGGTGTTGGGTCTGTGTAGAACTATAGCTCTCATACTGCTGCGGGGGATGGAAACTGGTACAATTATTTTGAAGAAGGGTGGTAGTTTCCTGAGAAGTTTAATGTCTGCCTAGCATATAACCCAGCTGTTCTAAGTATTTACCCAAGAAAACGGTGTGAATTCATGCAAAGTCTTTTATGTGAATGTTCACCGCAGCTGTTTAAAGCTGTATTGACAGCATTATGATTTTATTGGAATAATTCCATGTAATTCACCCTTTTATGGTACACAATTCAATGATTTTAGTATACCCATGGACTTGTGCACCTGTAACCACTAATTTTTGAACATTTTTGAACCACAAAAGAAATCCTGTACCCATTAGTAATCACTCCCCATCCCCAACCTGAGGCCCTGGCAATTATTACTCTACTCTTTGTGAATTTGCCTTTTCTGAACATTCCGAGAAAGCATAAAATATATGGCTATGTTTTTGGCAGGGGGTAGGGGGACAGTGCTGGGGATCAAACTCAGGGCCTTGTGCTTGCTAGGCAAGTACTCTACCACTGAGCTAAGTCCCCAACCCCTTATATAGCCTTCTATGTCTGTCTGCTTTCACTGACCGTAATGTTTTCAAGGCACATCCTGGTTGTCCATCCTCTGTTCCTTTTTGTTACTTACTAATATTCCATAGTGATAGATAAGCCACATTTTGTTTCTTTATCAGTTGTTAGATATTTGGGTTATTTCTCTTTATTTGGCTATTGTGAATAATGCTTTTGTGAACATTCATGCCCAGAATATCTGTGGACTCACAGTATATGCCTGTGAGTAGAATTGCTGGACCATAAGATCTTTCTATGTTTAGCATTTACTGTATTAAAAAATGCAGCAGTTTTAATAGCTCAAACCAAGAGACATGCCAAATGTTCATCAACAGATGAGTAGATGGGCAAACAAGTTATTCTATATCTACATTCTGTATCTGTATTTATAACTATTATTAGTTTAGTCATATTAATTACTATGTAATTACCAATATACTAATGTCTGTATTACTCTGCAATAAAGAGGATGAACTACAGGTATAGGCAGCAGCATGGATGCGTCTCAAAATAATTTTTCCATACAAATGAACCCAAACATACTGTATTACTCCATTCATATAAAATTTCTTGAGAATTCAAACTAATTTACGTTGGCAGCAGTATAGACAGAGCATCATATACTTTTAAATGTGCAGTTTATTGATCCCACAGTTATACCTCAATCTTTAAAAATGCCAAGCGAAACAAAAAAATGCTTGGAGGGGAGAACACACAACTTCTGGCTGGGCTAAAAAAGATTTCCTCTTGTGTGCTGTGGGCTTAACGTAGCAGGAGAACCTGAAGGCAGAGTGCCTGCCTTAGTCCCAGCCCCCAGCAGGCAGCCAGCACAGCTCTTTTGTTGCTGGAGGAATGATCCTGAGTGCTCTCAAAAGCACTTGCTCTGGGAATGCACACTACAATGAGGGTATTTCATGACTGTGTAAAAGCCTTGTCCCTTGTACTGTTTTTCTTCATTCTGTGGTCCTTGTAAGAACAGTCCCTCCAGGGACATTCTTGAGAGGGAGGTGGTGAGAGACAGGGACAGAATGATTTGAGACTTTACACTTCATGTATACACTTAAAAAGTATTTAACAGGGGCTGAGTACTATTCTGGGCACTTGGGACACCAGAGAGAAGAAAGCCAAGAGAGGGGTTTTGTGATAGGAACACTTTCGCACCCTGAAATCCATTTTTTTAAACTTTCTTCTGATTCTCAGAAGTGAAGAAATGGGTTCTGTTCTTAATAGCTTCTGGGTAGGGTAGCTGAGAGGCAACTGGTGGAAACTGGCACAAGTCCTGTAGGAAAATGTGTATATTCTTTATGTCTGTACTTTATATCTTCCCTCCCTCACTCCCTGTCTCCCTTTCTGCCTGCCTCCTACGTTTGCTGGGATCAAGCACAGGACTTTGAGCTTAGGCAAGTGCTCTACCACTCAGCTGTGCCCCTGATCATATATCTGCTTATTTTTATTAATGTTCCAGGTCAAATCATTTTTAAATGTATCAAAAAATTTAAGCTTTATTTTTATTAAATAAAAATGTTCTGCGGTCCCTTTTTCCACTTAAATCTCCTTTTAGATAAGTGGTGCAAGAAATATTGTGTATTCTGTCATATATGGCATGTGAGATTCCAAATGTTTCAGATAGAGGAGTTTGGAGCCAGTTGAAATCGGAGCTAATTCCAACTTGATCCTGTGCCTGAGATAAAATATAGGTCACTTGTGTGTTAAAGGTAATAAAGTAAGAGTTGTCATTTATACCACCTTAATGGCAACCTGTTATCATATTCTCTCTTAGAGTTTCTTAAAGACATTCCTAGGAACTTCCCTAAAAACAATGACCATAAAGTTGAACAAAGGTCCAATTTTCTACAAGTCAATATTCCTTTAGCTAATTTTTAACCTGAAAAATACAACTAAATATTTAGTTCTATTTTTTGCTTTCCCTCTGTTGTTATTTCCTTGTTCTTTCTGATTAAAATTTCAAAAAGCCTGACTTCAGTTATCAGTTTTACTTGCAAAGACCGGTGTTAGTCACCTTTCTGTCACTGGGACAGAATGCCTAGCATAGACAGCTTGGTGGGGCGCTTTGTTGTGGCTCAGAAGTTGCAGTCCACGGTGAGTTTTCTCCAAGGCTGAAGGATCTGGTGGAGGAGAGCTGCTCACCTCATGATGGCCAGGAAGCACAGCAAGCAGGGGAGAGGAAGGGCCCGCCCCATGACCCTCTTCCTCCATCCAGGCCTTGCTTCCTCACAGCAATCCAGCTATAAACTTGTTGGTGAATTAATTTGTCATTGAGGGTAGTACTTTACAATCTAATCACCTTCCAAAAGTCCCAGGGCTGAACGCATAAGCCTCTGGGAGCAGGGGACATTTTTTGGTCCAGACCATAGTGAGGCCAGATTAATATATTCAATTCAAATGTTATTGCTGAACCAAAACTACATTTTTGGTTTACAAAGAGGATGCTTTGCAAATTTTGTTATCAATATATTAATCTTGTCTTTGTATCAGGATCTCAAAGCTATGGAATAGTCTGATAAAAGTAAACTTTCGATGTATGTAGTTGATTACTTAAGTACTAATACTATGGAGAGGGTGTAACCCATTCCAAATGGGCATTGTGGTTTTAGTGCATGGATGAACTGTGCACTCAGGAAAGGTGGGAGTGTGTTCATTACAGGACCCCATCGCTTTTCAGCCAAGCCCCGCATACAAAGAAGGTGTGATGAATAACACCCTAGAAGTTAAAGTGCTGGGTTGTTGTATAACAAATCTCTAATAATTGCTTTAAGTTTTAATGAAAACAACTGCTTATGACATTCTATAAAGACATGGGCAAGACTTGCCAACCTGATGCCCATCTTCTCATCTTTTGTTAGCAAGCTAGAGAACAGTGGTGGGTGTGGCAACGCAGCCTAGAGGTGCGGCAGTCTTCCTGTACAACCACCTTGGCCTGGAGGCAGACTCTTTTCATCCTTGCCCCTCCTTCCCTTTGCTGCCTGAACATGAAGCTTGATAGTAGGAGATGCAGAAGCCCAAAGAAAACCAAGTACATTTTCCTGCGGAGCCCGCGGTGGGGGAAGCTGCTCTCTGCATGGTTGCCGGGAGCCAGAGTGGAGTGGCCGGCCCCCAAGGCCACCGCCGGTCTGGCCCACAGACTTCTGCCAGTCCTCACGCCTGAGGACAGAGGACCAGCCTCAAGCACACAGGCCGTGGGGACATTAGAGAGCTAAGCTACAGCAGTGGCAGAACCTCTGTTGTCAGGGTGGCTCGTGCCCCCTGAACAGTGGCGTCTCCCAGCCAGGAGTGGAGCTGTAGCATCTCTGCTGATGAGAGATGGGAAAGTTGCCATGTGGGGCTTTCTGGAAAATGTTTAGGCAGAGGTAGATTCAACTTGCAGGGGCCTTGATCATTTGCCTTTCCATTCTTCCTACCTTGGATGTGGATGTCGATGTTTTGCATCCTGGAGGTGAGCTGAGGATGAATTCCATCAGCTGAGGGAAGGAGTGAAAAGCTAAAAGGAATCCGGGTCCTGATCCATGAGGGAGCCATATTCTCAGCCCTGGGGAACTTACCTGTAGACTTCTAATTTTCAAGGAAAATAGACCTCTTATTTTTTATACCATTTTGTTCGTTGTTGTTACTTTCAGCCGATCTTACCAGTGAGATTTGGTGCCAGAGATAGAGTCTTCTGTAACAGAAGCTAAAATATGACATCGGCTGAGGGAAAAAAATTAGGTGTTGACATTGAGGACACAGATTTCACAGGCAAGAAAGTGCTCAGCTCTTGTTACATGATGTGAAAACATTCTGCATGGAAAACTGTCTGCTCTGGTTTCTTGGGGCATAAACCATGGTGTCCTGTGCGGTTGCCGGGGAAGAGCTGGTGTGATTTATGCTGACAGGTGCTGGTTACTTTTTGCCACTTTCAGCAAAGGACAGAGGTAACTTCAAATGGAGTTGACTTCCCAGCTGCACTGTGAACCAAATAAACACCTCTCCTTTGCGAATTATTCAGTCTCCATTGTTGTTCGAGCAACCACAGATGGACAACAATAGCCCATTTATTTCGAAAAACTGAGCAGTGTAAGTCAGGTGAGGTGGCACATGTGTGCTTGCCATCCCAGAATTCTGGGAGGCTGAGGCAGGAGAATTGCAATTTTGAGCCCATCCTGGGCAACTTACTGACTTGGCAAGACTCTGTCTCCAAAATAAAAAACAAAAAGAGCTGGGAATTCAGCTCAGCGTGAAGACCCTGGACTGAACCCCCAGTGCTCAAGCAAACAAAAGTACAAAGGACTAGTCTGGCCGCTGGATGAGACCCCTGCCAGCCCCGCTCAGAGGAAGCTGCACATCATCTTTGCCTTAGGTGAGGCAGGTCCTGTGATTTGCCGCCGACCCCACACCTAGCTTAGACACCCGCCGCCTGTGATGTCACTCACTTTACACGCCCACCCCGTGGCATCTGGGTGTGGAGTCTGGCGCGACAATGGCGCGTCCTCGCTGGACCCTCCGGCTGGTGCTGCCTTCCTGCCATGCAGACCCTCAGAGTCGGGTCATCGTAGACAGGACCCCGAGCCACTCTCAGACCGTATTTGGAAGGACGCTGGCCTCCTTAGTGAAGCCCCCTGCTTACTTCTGTGCTACAGCGGGGTCCCCCCAGCGCCTTGCCGGTCGGGTTGCAGTGGGGCCTGGCGCCAAGTGCTGCTTCCCACACACTGTGCCTTGAGCATCCTCCTCCGCCAGGCCCCGCGCTGCGCCGTCCTGCCTTGGAGCCGGCCCACCTCAGACTGAAGAGTGGGTTGGAATAAACCTTTCCTACTTTAGGTCCTGGGTGTCGGGTTTGTGGCTCAGTGACACTGACCATGGCACACGCAGAGTCCAGCACAGCCTGCGCCTGCCTCCCCCTCAGCGCCAGCCCGCCTCGGCCTTTCGCTTCCCCTGGGTGTCCAGTCCTGTGTCCACTGAGGAACACAGTGCACTCTCAACCTCAGCCCAGGCGCCCTTCTTCCCACACAACTGGAATGCTGCTTTCCTTCCCCTCTCCCTGGTGGGCCTGGGCCCCCTCCTGCCTTCTGTCCCTGTGAGGACAGGTCACACTTCCGTGTCACTGGTCCTGGCCAGACTGTGAGTCCCCAACCAGGCAGCACCGTGATTCGCTAGGTTGTCTGAAGGGACCAAGCAGAGTGCTCGGTGCTCATTAGACGGCTTGGAAACACTAAGCCGGTCAGGGAATGTAAATAGGGCTGTTCAACTCATCTCTGCTTAAACATCTAGCTGTGAAAATTCTAAGCTAAAAGGGCCAAAGAAAGGGCTTTCATGGAGGGAATGGAGTCTCACTTCTGACCCGGGGACCCGTGAAGAAGCAGGCTGCCATTTCCTGACGTGTACTATGGGATTTTCTTCTGAAGTCGCCGGGGGCTGAGGTGAGACACCCTCACTCCAGGCTGTACTCCTCTGGAAACCAGCAACACCCCAGGCAGTCATGCCCAACAGTTTCCACCACAAAGAAAGGGTTCAGGAGCATGTTCTGGAGGTAGAAAGAGCCCCACTATGTGAATGCGAGGGTGCACTGCTCAGGAGCTCGCCCTGATCCATACAGGCACAGTGGACATCATCGCATCTCAGGTTTGTGCCCACCTCACCAAGCCTCCAGAACTCATGAGCAGCTTCCCCAGTGCAGCATCTCCGCACCTCTCAAGCTTGGGGCAGGGGCAGGCCCGGGCTCACTTTCAGCCTTTTGGACTTGAGCTTTTGTCTATAGCCTGCCGGCTCCGCCTTGCTGGCTGCTCCCTACCCGTGTCCTCAGCCTCCACGATGCATCCTCTCTGTGCGTGACTCTTCCAGGCCGGGGGGGACTGTCTTTCATCTGTGTGGCTCAGGGCTGAATAGCAGTTGCTTCATTAATGTTTTGTGCGGTGCTGGGATCAGCGCTAGGGCCTTGTGCACACTGTGTGAGCACTCATCACTGAGGACACCCCAACCCCCACTTGCTGCTTTTGGGGGGATCCTGTGATGTTAGTGTGTCAGACACTGGTCTAGGTGGTGGGACCCCAGGAAGCCAACCTGCCAGGGTCCTGCCCGTGTGGCAGAGAGACCCTGAGACTTGAGCACATCACTCGGTGTGTCCAAGGGTAATGAGGTCTGGGGGAAAGAAAAGCGAGGTCCAGGAAGGAGGAGCAGCAGTGCAGGGCTGGGGTTTGGAGTAAGCAGCCGACCTGCCTGGCAGAGGCCAGGCAGACGGGGCGGCACGGGAGGCTTCACTGATGCAGTTCCTGAGGTTGGAAGGCATTAGTGAGAAGTCTGAGCCCAAAGAGGTGATCCAGGGTGAGGAGCTGTGTGCAGGGGTAGCACCGCCGAGAAAGAGGGGTTCGGGGGCAGGAAGTATGGAGGACAGAGCTCATGGGAGCAGGGCCAGGATGTGCACTTCACCCCGGAGCTGGTGGGCGCTGCTGATGATTTTATGCAGGGAGTGATGTGTGCTCATATTTATTTTCAGGGAGATAATTCTGGCAGACTGAGTGGGGTGGTGAGAGACCGGGCAAGTCATTTAACCTCTCCCTTCCTCTGTCTCACATCTATCAAGTAAGATGAACCAGATCTGCTGTGTGTATCTCAGGGTTTTGGTGAGGAGTAAATGAGATAAGAGATGTGAAAACACTTGGGAAAGTAGATGGCACTGTAAAATCAAGCAGTCCCGCTGTTATTCCAGCTGTGTTCTGCATGGGAATGTGGCTTAGGAAGGTCCACAGAACCCAGGAGTGGGGCGGGGAGTGACCCCAGTTCTGTCTCCTTTGGGGAATGCAACCCAATAATACTTTAATTTATGGAGTGCCTGTTTCAGCATCCAACTGTACAGAGAGCCGAGAGGATTTTATGGAAAATAAAGAAAACCAAACCTGGGAGACCTTTCAGGCTAACTGGAGAGGCACAATGCTTCCTGGGAAGGGAGAAAGTCAGATCCAGTGCAGAAGGGGCCCTCAGGAAGGGTGGAGCTGGAGGAGTGGAGACGCCACTCCCTGTGAGGAAGAGTGCTGCGATTCGTCCTGATGAGGTGGCGGCAGGCTAAACAGCACCTCTGCTTTGGGACTCCCTCCAGTGAGGCAGGACAGGAAGTGGAAACAGGGAAGCACTTCACCAGCTAGAAAGTTTTATTTCCTAATTAGTTGCATTATTCAGTCCATCCTTCCCAAAGCAGTACTTCATCAACAAACACGATGTCTCAGTGTTACAAAAGCCACGAGCTTCTTGTTAACGAATCTGAGTCTCATTACAGAGAGTCCTCGGCTCAGGCCACCAAGCGCTTTCCCTGATGTACACGTTTGTCGGGTGGGAAATAATTTCCTCAGTGTCCTTGTTGCACACACGTCTGAGTTGCTCTCCCCTCCTGCATGTGTTGCCTTCCCATCCCCTGCTCTCCCAAGTACTTCCATGAACACATCACGTGCATATTATGTTGTATTTCTCTTTGTCGATTGTGACGACAAGGTATGCATCTTTGTAAAA